>JAXIVJ010018940.1:0-21468 GCA_036785665.1 Chirona hameri
GCTTTTGGGGTATCGGCGCACGATGTTTGCTTGCATATGTTCGATGTTGGGTTGGACTTTTGCTTTCACGCGAGGAAGGATGAGGTGTGGTTTGACTTAGCATTATAGAGGTGGTTAACAGGCAGTTAGCTGTTAAATAGCTTTAGTATTTTGAAATATTGCATCATTCTACCATTGTATATGTGCATACCCAACGAGCTAACGATTGAACTTCGTAATGGTGCTTAAACGTATTCAAAATGGTTTGCAGTGTATTACAGTGTTACTCTATCGATCGTTGTAAGAATGTGAGCTTTTAAAAATTGCCTTTCGTCAGTCTAATTGAAAGTGGCTGATGCAACTTGCGATGTTAACATCATCTTCTAGTTAAATGATCTCATAAGCCTCATGTCAAACTGAAGGTAGAACTTTCCATACATTTTACTGGTCACAGTCCCTCCTACAGGTTGCTTTATTATTTTCTTATTGTTTCTGCGGTAGTCGGTACCCATTCGGCTTTTGCCTGCAATCGGCCGTCTCCATCTCCTCAGGTGACAGTGTCTTGTGAGGAGCCCTGGCTCGTTACCGGCTGGCTTTCCTCCTAATCCTCACACCGGAATAAATCACCTTTTACGCCGCGACGGCTGAGTCCACGGCTTAAAAGTCATCCAACTTTACAACTGTGCGCCGTCCTGGGAACCGTAAATATCCCAACTTTGTGTCGGCGTTCGGGTTACGGGCTGACCGACTGACGCCGGCAAATTATAGGGCTCCATTATCGGAAACGGCCCCGATGTCGACCAAAACAAAAACGCCGCTTACTTAAAGGGAATGTTTCACCTTTCTGAAAGTTGTCAAATATATGCTGGTTGTAGTCGAAAATATGAAGTAAGTGCTGCTGCAAACCATGGTGATAGTTTTTCTTTCTCGAAAAGTCACTTAACTTTATACAAATTAAGTTTTTAAATTTGGGATGATGACGTCATTATTGAGCCATAGACCGCGCTGATTGGCTGACAAAGTGGGATTGGCGGAAAAAGTCGCTGTCAGCCAATCAGCGGCGGCACTAGTCTAGACCCCATTTTGCAAACTATAAATTGCATTGCTTAAAAACGGCTAAGTTTTGGGGAAAATGACCTTAGTATTTTCGGCATTTCAATAACGGCCAAAGATAATGGCCATCTCAGTTCAAAACCAATACAAAGGTGAAGCATTCCCTTTAATACGTCGCATTTGATTGCGACTGCTCGTATCTGGCTCAGATTATTCATGGTTGGGTAGGGGTAGGGATATGCATCCAATACTCAATGTACGTTTCTCGTGCCCAGGGTAATGTCGCAAAGTTGTGCGTGCTCGGTGATTCCAGACGTCATGCGTGTTGTGGGGAAGCGGGACGGTCTGGACGCTTTCCACGACTAAAGTGGGTGACCTTTACAGGTGACCAGTGTGACCTTTTACAGCCTTTACAGGCGCGATTTAAGTCCCGCAGTGGTCACTAACGTCAGCATTGAAGAGTTGCGGAACAATGAGCAACAATGGTCTAAAGCCGTCAAAACTACGGTATAGGTTTTGCAGTGATTCAGGACGTTAGAACCGTCAATTGCTGCAGTCGTTATATTTTTTGACTGATTTTTTAGTATAAATTGGAGTCACTCAGAATATTTGCTGAGCGAATGAAATATGATCCAGAGTTGTAATTATATACATCAACATTTACGTTTCACAAATATATTATTTTGTATTACCGCGCAAGGGAGAACTGAATAACTCAGTCAGTTCGAACTTCAAAGATGACTCCTTCTACCCCTACATTTGTGAGTGTTTTTTTTCTCACTTTATCCGGCTCCCGCCGGTGGTGTATTTACATACAAACAAACCTTCAGCACAACGACATCCAAAACACAACACATATATACGAGACCGCCGAGGTTCAAACACACATACAAACGAGCAAAACGAAAACAAAAACAAAGCACACAATCACAACACTCGCTCGACTCTGCCACATCAAGAGCCTCCGAAAACTCCCATCAGATCGCAAAACATCCTCCGAAAAAACGGTGATACGGTGATAATGATCGGTCATATCACTAAGTATAAACTGCCGCACCGGCACACTGGGCCAGCGCAACGGTCAGGGGCGGCAGCAACGACAGCAGCCGCGGCGGCGGCGGCGGCGGCGGCGGCGGCGGCGGCGGCGGCGGCGGCAGCAGCAGTAGCAGCAGCAGCAGCAGCAGCAGCAGCAAAGGCAGGGAAGGACGGGCCAGAGGCAGAAAGTCGGAAGGCGGAGGCGTGTATGCTGTATTTTGATGTTTTAATCTTATATTGTATTATGTGTTGTTATACTATATTGTATAATGTGATTTGTATGGTATTGTTATGCTACTATACTTCGTTGTATGTTATTGTTATGTTATTATACTTTGTTGTATGGTATTTATATATGTTACTATACTATATTGTACAATACTATATTTATTACCATGTAGTATTGTATTGTAATGATATATTCTTGTACTAATA
The DNA here is from genome assembly GCA_036785665.1 of Chirona hameri. Classification (NCBI taxonomy): domain Eukaryota; kingdom Metazoa; phylum Arthropoda; class Thecostraca; order Balanomorpha; family Balanidae; genus Chirona; species Chirona hameri. The sequence goes on from JAXIVJ010018940.1 coordinate 2,503, forward strand.
TTGCGTTTTGTTGTTGCAATATCAATCATATTTATTATGTAGTATATATTGTTATACTATATTGTATGTTTTTATCAGTTCACCTGTATGTGAATACGTTTCATTGGCCCCCACTTCTCTTCAAATTTATCCAATTTGTTGGCTACTCTAGCTGCGTTATATTCTATTTCGGCTTCCCATTTTAACTTATTCTTTAAGTGTGTAACGTTTGGCTGTGTTTCTTTATAGCGTGCCTCGTAAATGACCATTTTTGCTAATGTGATTATACAGGTCTCAACTGCACTTAACTTTGTTGGAAAGAACCACGTTTTGGTATCTACATTCAAGTTTATTTTGTATTCTTTCGCTAGATACGTTTTAATAGAATTGATGAAAGATTTAACTCTGGGGCAATGCCAGTACATATGAGCTATTGTTTCAGGTTCATGTTTACAAAATGTGCAATTGTCACTATCTTTGACTTTGATTATTTTTAAGTATCTGTTAGTTGTGATGATTCTATTAATAAGTTTATAATGAAACATTCTGATGCGCGTTGAACGTGTGACACCTATTACTTTCAAGAAGCTGTTGTCTTCAAAGCATCCTATATCCCTTATCCATTTTTCTTTTTGTCGTGCGTTTGCTTCAGTGATTTCACTTCGTCTGGATTCTAAATATGTATGATAGGCCAAGCGTGGAAAATTGGGGTGGTTCATTACTAGATTAATTCTTAATGGTATTATGGGACCCAAAGCTTTTGTCGATGCTACTTGTTTCACACAATCAGGTAAGCTTCTAACTAAACTTTCGTAACATAGAAATGTCATTCTTATTTCATATTTGTTTTCCAAGGTTTCTTTAGTATGCAGCCGTCCTGTGTTTTCATTAACTAAATCTGCGAGAAATCTAATACCTTTCCTATTCCAATTGTGTATGATAGAACATTTTAATTTTGTGTAGTCAGAGAACCAGACACTTTCAGCTAATATTTGTGGCATACCTGGGTTGTACATACGGCTGAAACCGGTGAAGGCTTCAAGGACATCTTTCCAGAAGGGATTCTGTGTTTTTATGTTACTTCTCTGCAATTTCTTAGTTCCATAGCAAAGTATATCCTGGATATCTGGCAATTCCTTTGCGGCTAGTTGTGCCCATACAGCGTTCGATGTCATCAATCTCTTGAGCCATGTCAGTTTCATACTCTTTACGAATCCCTGAATATCAACCATATGTAATCCGCCAAGTTCATAACTCTGAATAACTTTGGCACGTTTTATAGGGTCTCGCTTGCCTCCCCACAAGAAAGAAAAGAACAAACGCTCTAGTTGTTTTAATTCTGTTTGAGATGGGTTCGGCAGAGCCGTAAACAAATGAACCAATTTAGAAATGAGCAGCGACTTCACCACAGTAATTTTTCCTATGGGAGTGAGATTTCTCCTGCGCCACTGTGTTATTTCTTTTTCTATTTGTAGTAGCTTTGGCTCAAAGTTGTTTTGTGTTATGTTATCATTATTATTTGTGAATGTAATACCCAATATCTTAATTTGGCTAACCCACTTTATCCCCAAATTGTTTTCTCTCTGATGTTGTCCTGGAAGACCGATTTGGATACATGATGTTTTTTCAATGCTCAGGTTAAGCCCAGAAAATTCCGAAAATGTTTTTAGTTCATGCAATTCCCCTTGCAAGCATGTGGACGAGTTTTTGAGAAATAACACTGTATCATCGGCATATTGTGATAGTCTGACTTCATGATTTTCTGACAACTGAATGCCAGTAAGTAATTGTGATCGCTGTATCTGGTTGGCAAGAACATTAACTGCAAAATTGAACAGATAGCCTGAGGCTGGGTCTCCCTGTCGTATCCCACATTTAAGGTAAATTTTGGCACCCAAGTGACCATTCAACATTATCCGCGAGAAGTTTTCGGTATTTAAATATAACGTGTTTATCGTGTTTCTGAAATGTGGTCCAAAGTTATATTGTTCTAACACTCGAGTTACGAATTCCCATGATATTGAGTCGAAAGCCGCCTCAAAATCAGCAGTCATGATCAAACCAGACCCTTTTTTCGCGAATAAACTATTTATTACGTCATACACCAAGCGCGTGTTTTCACCAATATATCGTCCCTTGATATACGCTGTTTGACATGGATGTATGAGCTTCCCTATGACACTCTGTAGTCTGGCTGAAATAGCGGCTGATATTATTTTAAAATCAATATTTAATAATGTAATTGGGCGCCATGCTTTTATATTATCTGGAGATTTCCCGGCCTTTGGTATCATTGTTATAACACCTTCTCTATGTGATAGCAACGTTTTGTCTAGATGAGAACACAAAACAAAGGCTCTATACAGAAAAGGTCCTAACTTGTTCCAGAAATACTTGAAAAAACATGCCGTATAACCATTTGAACCAGGTGATTTACCCTTCTTCATTTCTTACATTGCTTCCGTTATTTCTTGGAATGATAATGGCTGATCAAGGCGTATACGTTCATTGATGTTTAGTGATGTTATAATATTTTCACTGATGAAGTGACGAGCTGTTTGTGGCATAATATGTTCCCTGTTATATTTTCTTGATAGGTCGTCTGTAAATGTCTGAAGTATTGAGGAGGTTCGTGTTAGGTGCTGTTCGCCAACTCTAAGTACTGTTACTGTCTTTCTCATTGCATTTCTTTTCTCTAAACCAAGGAAATATTTAGATGATTTTTCTCCATCTTCATGCCATCTGGTTCTAGACCGTACGATGAGACCATTGATGTGATGTTTTCTGATGTTTTCAAGCTTTTCTTTGTACTCTTGCAAGCGAGATGCATTTAATTCTGATCTATCCTTCGAGAATTGTGAGTGAGCATGAGCTATTTGTGTAATGAGTTCTTTTTCTTTTTTCTTTAAACTTTTTGCTTTTCGTTTCGAATATCTGACAGTTTCTCCTCTAATCATCATCAATAATGTTTCGTAGAATAAATCATCGTTAATGTGAAATTGAATATCTTTATAGTTACATGTATTTGACAAGAAACTATATGTATAAACGGGCAAAGAATATTGCTTTATTGTTTGATCAATACATTCGTCCACTACTCTAACGTATTCCTCGTCGCTGAGAAGCGACTCATTAAATTTCCATAGCCCTGGCCCTCGTTGCGATTCCCCCACCTGTAGACACAGTGATATTATGTTGTGGTCTGTTCGATAACCGGGGATTATTTGAAGATCGTTACACAGACTTGACAGATGCTTACTAACGAAAAACATGTCTAATCTTGCACCCTTATTTGGAGTTGATTTAAACCATGTAAATTGTTGTTTGTTGGGGTTATGGTGCCTCCATACGTCTATGAGATTATGTTTATTGCAAACAGAGATGAATTTCATTCTGGCGTTAACATTATTTTCGTGAACGTACCCAAAACAATCGTTCTCAGCATCCATAATAAAGTTGAAGTCTCCGCCAAGAATAACATGGTCACTGTCAACGCTGTCTAGTAATTCGTCTATGCGTCCATAGAACTGAGGCTCGTCTCGGTTTGGGCCATATATACTGCCTATTACGAAAGTGTCTGTACCTATCTTACATTGTAGTAATACATAATTACCTTTATTGCTGGTGAATTCTAGAATAATATCATGCTGAAGGTTCCTATTGAATAGAATGGAAGCACCCCTGCTGTTGTTTGTATAGCAGGAATGATAAGATTTACCTTTCCAAATAGATTCAAATGAGGAAATTTTATCTGTTGTTAAATGTGTATCTTGAAGCAAAATGATGTCATATTTCATGTTATCTAAATAGTGCACGACATCCCTACGTTTGTGTTGAGATCCTAAGCCTCTTACATTTAACGACATAGTTTTAAATTTAGTCATTTTGTGTTACAAAGAAAAACAAAATCTTGAGAGGCTGCGTGTGTACTGTGAATGTATCTGCGAAAGTGTGTGACGTGACTGGTGTACTGTGCAGTGTTAATGATAGTGTGCGTGTTGGTGTGACTATGCAGTGTGAATCGACTTCTCCGGCACTCACCGAGGTACCAACAGGCTCGACACCAGGTCCCGAAGACTCCAGGCTCCACGGGATGGGGATGGGGGATGCTGCGAGCGTCGTCAGCCGGAGGCGACGTCGGCGGCAACCACGAGCCGGCGGGACGACAGGCCGCACACCGCGCCGATTCAGCCGCCGCTGCCAGCAGCGCCGAACCAGACGCCGCCGCCGCCAGCAGCGCCGAAACAGATGCCGCCGCCGCCGCCGTCAGAGGAGCCAAGGGCATTCCTCTCGCACAGGGTAGCTGTGTGCAGACGGAAAAAGAGCCAGCAACGAGCCCGAGAACAAATCGCATAGCAACTGTGGGAAATATATAACTAGGGAAAATTACGTTAACATATTGAAAAACGAGCGCACTCAATACAGCCAAGGGACACAGTCTAAGCACTTTGAAAACGCCAGATGCGAAGCAGAAAACGACAATGTACGAATGTTTAGAAAAACTTACACTAAAATGTCTCCCGAGATATACATACGAATGGGCCATTACTGTTTTACAGGGAGCCCCAGTTCGCGCAGCTTATCGACTGAGTCGATGCGCGAGCTGGTGCCGAACTTCTCTGCTTTGAAGTGCACGTGTCCCCACCTTGTATAGACGGTGTATATCTTCTTTTGCTTCTTTGCCTCTAGAAGAGAGCGGAAGATTTGGCTCTTGTGTGCCGTCAGGCTCTCGTTGATGAAGAGCTCATCGCGTCCCGTCAGCTCCAGTCGGCGCGTCATCAGCTGGCCGCGCACACTGCCCGCCCCAGAGCGCACGAAGCGAACGATCACTCGGTGGTTGGGTCCTGGTAGGCGGTGCGCTCTGTCGATGTCGTCGTCCGTGATGACTAGCCCGGGCAGCCGGGCCCGGACAACGCCGATGACGAGCTTGTTTTTGTGAGTGTTGTCCGTGAGCTTGTATAACTGTATTCTGTAACTCATGAATTCCATTTTGCGACGAAATCAAAAGCTACGCGTGTGCTGATGCTCACCATAGATCATCTCCGGCTGACTGCATATTTGACACACTTCAATATGTGGTGACATTCCAACGCACGCTGACGCTGTAGGGCGGGCCTCTATCACTCAACCTACTTCCATCGGAAGAAACCTCCGTCAGGGAGTTCTGAACTTCTCCGTCGTAGTATTTAGGGAAACAGCTTGGTCGCTGATTCCAGTACCCATACCCTGGGAGTCTCAGCGTGGACTACCAGGGGACACGAGCGAGGCTAATGCCTAATGGCTCATCTATAACTATACGAGGCTAATGACTCATCAATTATAGCTAACAGAAAGGTGTGATAATTTTCAGGGTGACGTGTGACTTCGCGAGCGCGTGACAGAGTTCACACTGTGTTCGCTATTGTGCACATGTATTCCATGGTGTGCATAACCACGCAGACTGTCCATTAAATCCAAATGATTGGTATTCACCTTCGTGTTCCATGAGGACTAAGACCACAGCGGCTTGAATTCCCAACGTGACACTTCAAAGCCATTTCGTGACAGAACCCATTTATGAGTTTACACACTCGCAATTATTACGAGGTCGGACAGCAGACACGGAAGTCTAAAAATATTGCCGGGTATCAGGGAGAATCAATAGTGCAGTGTTGGAAAAGTGTATGAAGCCTTGCACGTACTTAGAGATTATGTTCGTGTACATGTCGCTGTAGTGTGACGTGACTGGTCAACTAACGTGGAGAAATCGACAAGCTTTTACTAAAATCCTATGCTTTCCAACTCATGCATCAAAATGCAAATCGTGAGCAGTTTACGAAAAGCCGTCAAATCTACTGCGTCGTAGGCTTCCGTTTCCTGGCATAAATATCATTCAGTTGAAAGTAAATATACATAGCTATGCAAATTACGTAGGTGCATCATGTCAGAATGAATACAATTGTATATAACAAATCGTTTTTAGTGACTATGCTTCCTATGATGACATATCGAACATGTATTCCGTAGGGCCTACGAAAAATGTATCACTGCACAAACAATGTTATTTTCAATTGCTCACTGCAACTACAAATTCGGGGTCGGGGACTTAATTGCACCAAGCGGACCGGACCTGTTATTAGCGTACCTCACACTTCCCTGAATGCTCCACTGAACCAGCACTTCCACATCGACCATAAGGACTCTGATTAGCAGAACTCTGCCGGTTAAACAACGTTTACGGTCATGAAATGTTATTCAAACTATGTGTTCGAGAGCTGGGTGAAAATGTATATAAATACGTTATTATGTAATGGTTGGTTATACATGCGCATTCGGATTTCGACGCACAAGTTATCTTGCCCAGAAAGCACAGCAGCGTTCAGCGAACTTAAACGAAACTGCACAAGTGTCCAATTAAAGGGACTAGGTCACCTTTAACATGGAGTTTTGAACTGAGAGGCAGATATGTAGAGCAGATCGAAAAATGGGTTGCAGTGAAAGAATTAGTTAGCTACGCTAAGTAATTTCGACACAGGACTAGTGGGCCCCTTGTAGAAGACTCTGTTTCGGGTCCGCGAAACTTCGTCAGTTGTATGATGTCATACCCACTGACGTCAGAATTGCGTCATACGCAGATTCTGCCGTAAACTAGCCGTAACCATTGCCATCAGTAAAACATAGGTACCGATTGTGATTACCCGAGGCGGCTCAGTGACTGGGACGGTGGATTGTGTTAGTATTTGCATTTAAAAGTTAAGTTACCTTGTTTTAACGGCTTGTAACCGTGGGTTTAGTGCCGGAATCAGAAGCCGGGGTGCTGAAAGCACGAAATTGTATCAGCGGGTGCGACCCGGAGTTGAGTGCGATTTTCAGGTAAGTATCTTCCTATGTTCTTGCTGACCTCAACCTGATAAATCATTGATCATTAAACTTATTTTGTTTACACAGACCAGGTGTTTCACATATTTGTTTAATGGAAATGCTTGCTTGAATGGTTCTATAAAAACTATAATTATTTTACAAGGAAACATTAGAAGTAAGAATCAGAGTTATTTATGTATTTTTCCTGAAATAAAACTATTAACCAGCTAGATAAACACTGGACCATGATGGCTCTATACTCACCATTCCAATCAGTAGATATGGGGACTGAACCGTACCGTACCGTACCGTACCGTATCGTACTGTACCGTACCGTACCGTACCGTATCGTACCGTACCGTACCGTACCGTACCGTACCGTACCGTACCGTACCGTACCGTACCGTACCGTACCGTACCGTACCGTCGTTCCTTGCCGTGCCCTGCCCTTATTTTTTACCCATTTCTTTTTTGCAGAAGATGCTTCGGAAACCATCACCCTCGAGGGTGGGAGGATATCTTCGTCGAGAGTGGTGACAAGACGCCAAACCACGCCGCACCTTGCGCCGCACCTTTGCGATTTGTCAATACAGCTCGATACAGTTGTTTTCCCGTTGGCGATGCATCATGGCCACCATGCGATGGGCTGTTCGGCAGATTGATATATGGTGGCGAGATTCGAGTGTGTGTTTGCCGTCTCAACCTTCTTCACTCAGAACTGCCTACCGAATGACCTAATGTGATGCGACCCTAAATCCGATCGGAAGTAGGTCTGGGGACTGGGGATCTGTGTCCGATCAGATCAGGCAGCTAGACTCCGGATAATTTGGAAGATGTGTCTCGGTCGGGCAGAAACTCAACCAATTCCAAAACTGAAGACACGAGAGGTTTCCACCATAGCTATATTTATTGGGACATCCACAATCATCCACCATGAAATGGAGGACCCAGAATCACAAGAATAGATAACCTCACACCATCAAAATTAGGTACACACATAGATCCTAAACAAAATAGGTTCCAGCATTTGCGTCAATCTTCTCAATAGCTCCACTGTTGTTGACCATGGACTAGGCACTGCACTAACATGGGCAGCAGGGAGTAGGAGGGTAAAATTAAAAGGATCAAATTACAAGCGAACTCTTCCCTTGTCATTCTTGAAATATAAACGCACAATCGACTACACAGTAGCTCTGAGTATTTTTACGATGCCAGTATTTCAGCGATAGGTTTATCTACCACTTAAAACTTAAAAATCAGACAAAAAAACTCGCTCCGTTTTCCCACCAACGGTTGTTTATGTTACAAGCAGTCTGCGTATATATGCATAAAGTCCGCCATTATTGTGTGCAATAGCTTCCATATCCAAGCTACCATATACATGACATCATACATTGTCATGAAGTTTTTTAAGGCCATGAAGGAGAACAGGGAAACATGTCTATTTCTCGACGGATATCCATCCATCGTCCAAACAAATGTCATATTCGTTTTTTTCAGCTCAAAATACCACGTGTAAATACCAGTCAGCCAGTTGGAGGTGCTGATTGTTGCTTTGGCACGTGATGTCTCTCCTTAAACTGGCTGATTGGCATTTACACGGGGTATTTTTAGCTGAAAAAAACGAATACCTATGGCCTTGACGAATATGGCATTTGTTTGGACGATGGATGGATATCTATAATCGGCTCAAAATCCAGCTGACGCCATAACCCGTGAACAGAAGGGATAAGAATTCTTAGAAAATGACATTTGGAGACGCAGTCCACGTTTTCTATGGACAAGTTCTTGGCCTCCTCAGCTAGAGGAAGATAGCGTATGACCCGTAGACTTAGAAATCAAGAAGGTGTCTGTTGCCGTGACGACTTAGAGGCAAACAGATATAGATCCAGTGAGTCGGTTATCTGAACACTAATCGTCATGGACGGGCATGGTTCGAGGAGTCGCTTGGATACCGAGGGCCAAAACAGCATTGCGAAGAAAGTATGAACATTGAACACGAATCATCTGATCAGTCAACCTCCTTGAGACTGACTCTTTAAAGACATTGAAGAAGTGGAGAATACAGTCTTCAAATCTATCCAGTTTATTGCATTTCCGCAAGAAGTAATATATTTGCTACATGGTGAAAACGTACAGAAAGCTAGCAAATTATCCCGCTTGAACCCATATATAAAGGAAGGAATGATTCGTGTTGGCGGCAGGCTTACACGTTCCTTTCCTGACCATGCCAGCAAGCACCTCCCGGTTTTCCTTCTGTGCAAGGCAAAAACTATGGAATTGATTATTCAACATGTGCATGAAAAAGCAGGCCACGAAGGACGTCAGCATGTTTTATCCCATTTGAGGAGAACATTTTGGGTGCTGAAAGCCAATGCTGAAGTGTGGAGAATCATCGGCAAATGTTTGGGATGCCGGCGACGACTTAACCCGCGAGTTACTGGGGTATATTTCATAACGCGACTTACTGGGGGGGGCTATTTTTTGCCCCCCCCCCTCTGATCTCCGGAACTACTGGACCGAATGTAGAAATTCCAACGGAATTCGATATCCCTGGGAAATTTATCGAGGGAAACATAATATTGTTGACCTCGAGGTCACCGATGACGTCACAGGTCAGGCCAAGTACAAAATGTTTGACCGTGTCAAAAGGTCTCGATGGATGGAATTGTCGCGCAAAATTGCGATATTAAACGCATAATCTGTCGATAAATCGGTATGATTCGTGTGTCTGACACTTCTAAGTACCTTTCTAAGCTGTTTATGACCTTGGGACAGGTCAAGGTCATCCGAGGTCACGAGGTCAAACTGAAGATTACGGTCATTAGACGTTGTAACACATGTTTATGGGTTTGTTTTTCGCCTAGAATGCGAAAACTTACCTTAGGACATTGTTTGTTCCATATAAATAGAAGACAAAGCAAAAATGGAAATGCGTTTTTATGCATAGTAATGCGGTGAGAAGTGGTTGATTTTTGTCATTTAAAGGTCATAACTCGGTCATTTTTAAAGATATCGACTTTAAATTTGGTTTACATATTCACCGCATACGTTTCAATCACATATATTCCGGGTTTTTATAATTCTGATTTTTCTTTAAAATTTTGTTTAAAAAAAATGTATTTGGATTTCTCAAAATTTTGAATAAAAAAAAGAACTCAAAAATCCGAGATAGCAATTTGATAGCCCGGTCTATTGTCAGTAATTTGATGTAAGACAATTGAGTTTATCTTAAATATCGTACCTTTGACAGCGTTGTCCGCAAACCATTATTTTGCAATCAAAACCGAAGAACATGACGTCACTCTGACGTCATTCCCGGTTGACCTATCATAATCTCATATTTTTCCTTTTGCCAACATGTGTAGAATTGATGTGAGAGAAGGTACTGAAAGTTTGGTGACGATACCGATGTTCGTTTAGGAGTTATTGCAAAATAACGGGAGGGGAGCAAAAAATACCCCCCAAGTAACTCGCGGGTTAAGCCACCCGAGTCCCAGAAGGTGACTGATCTTCCCGATGACAGACTGCACTTCTATCAGCCTCCATTTTTTACTACAGGCATTGACTGTTTTGGTCCGTTTTACGTTAAGAAAGGAAGGGGCTAGATGAAGAAGTATGGCGTAATATCTACATGTATATCCATGCGAGCCGTTCATTTGAAAATCGTTGAGAGCTTATCGACGGATTCCTTCATCTGCGCGCTTATAGACGCTTTATGTCACGCAGGGGGCAAGTTCGCACCATTATTTCGGACCAGGGCAGGGATTTTGTAGGAGCCAAGAGAGAACTGAAGAGGGAATTAAAGAATTTGTTGGATGATCGAACTCGCATGGAGGACGAAATGCTAAAACGTGGAATAACTTGGACGCTGAACCCGCCAGGAGCGTCCCAGTTTGGAGGAAGCTGAACCCGCCAGGAGCGTCCCAGTTTGGAGGAGCGTGGGAACGACTCATTAGAAGCGTGAGACAAATACTGGCTGCTCTGCTGGACCTTCAGCCACTGACGGATGAAACGCTGCAAACATTGATGTGTCAGGTAGAAGCCATCATCAATAACGGACCGCTCACTCCCGTGTCTGCCGACCACCGCGATCTAAAACATTTTTTTTTTTAAATTTAGTCCGAATGTTTTGTATGGATGGATTACCGAGGTCAGGACCCACGCCAAGCAGAGCTTGTTGCGCAGGTCCTGACCTCACTACCCGATCGCGCAATTCCTATTGGCCGGCATAATTTAGAGACGAAAGTTTTACGTGCCCGACATACCTGGACACGGTCCGCCCCGCTCAGTGACGTCACCTGACATTGAATGCGACCGCTGCCACCGGGCGCAGGTCATCCCAGTCAGGAGCAAATACCGAGCGCCGAAGCTACTCGAACCCGGGCTGCCACTACCGGGTGAGGTCAGAAGTCCAGCATTCTCCCACTGAGCTACAGGGGCGGACCATTAACACCAAATCACATTCTGCTTCTACAAGGAGGATCACCGGGCCAAATGGGCTTGTGTACTGGTAACGACCTGGTCCGAAGGAAAATGTGGAAACAAACCCAGTACTTGGCGGACCAATTCTGGCGGCAATGGCGAAGGGAATACGTGCCACTACTTCAAACAAGAACCGAGCTGGTTGTACGCCCACGGCCTAATCTAACACCAGGAGATATCGTTTAACACGCGCCCTGGAGGGGGGGCGAAATCCGCCCACCCCTCCGGTTTTTCGAGGATAGCGCAAAAACGGCGGCGCGCAGCGCCGCCGTTTTTGTATACCTGTTAAGAAATGAACTTCCCGCATTATGTAAAATTCTTGGCCTCAGGTCATCTCAGGTCAGGTCATCAGACCAGGTCACGTGATGACCTCAACTCCAAAACGTTTGCAGTAGTACCACAGCCACAGTTTTACGCCGATCGGTTTCAATCTTGCAGGACTTCATAAGGTCATAGATACCAACAATTTGTTTATCTCGGATTTCTAATATCGGTGACCTAAGGTCAGGTCAATTTTGTGACCGCCAACACGGTTTTATCAATAACTATCGACATAATGAAGATAGAGAAGAGAAAATGGTACCAATATGTTTGTCTCGTCGAGATACGTCTCACAATATGCAACATGACCAACTTGGGTCACCATTTGACCTTGACCTGAGGTCGGATTTCTCAGTTGACCTAGCCTGGTCACCATGAATATGATTCGAAGCGCCTTGACAAGACACACGCGATGGCGTAAACATTATTGCTTTATCTTTATTAGGTAAAAGATTATTTGGGGGAAACTGTTTTGATAACAAAATCACCTTTTTGACATTCGATGACCTCTAGAGCCTAAACTATTGACCTGAGCTCAAATCTGAGGACACTTATGTCGATTGCATTTTTCAATGACTTTCGATTGTTTTTTTCCGTTTGCTGCTAACTATCATAGTTCCCGAGATATTTGGGGGTGTTCGAACCGAAGTCTTGAAAACTTGAAAATCTGACCCTTGATAACCTCTGGTGACCTCAATATTGACCTGAAAAAAAAATTAACGAAATACTTTCGAAAGAGCTTGTCTCGAGCTATCTAACGTTGTTTCCCGCTTGTCGCTACGTTGCGTGGTTTTCGAGATCATAGGGGGGGGCGAAATCCGTCCCCCCCAGGGCGTGTAATTATCAGAGGCCCTCCAGGGCGCGTGTTAACTGGTCGATGACACTGTCCCAAGGGGACAGTGGCCCCTTGGACGTGTAGTACAGGTGAGAGTGAGTCGAGATGGCCTGGTGCCTTATGCGCGAGTTAAGACCATAAATCCTGGACCGTCCAATCACCAAACTGGTGAAGATTGTCGATGTGGACTGGCGTTCGATTAGGCCGTGGGCGTATAACCGGTTCGGTTCTTGTTTGAAGTAGTGACACGTATTCCCTTCACTATCGCCGCCAGAATTGGTCCGCCAAGTACTGCGTTTGTTTCCACATTTTCCTTTCGACCAGGTCGTTATACCAGTACGCAAACCCCTTTGGCCCGGTGATCCTCCTTGTAGAAGCAGAAAGTGATTTGGTGTTAATGGTTCTAGATCGCGGTGGTCGGCAGACACGGGAGTGAGCGGTCCGTTATTGATGAGACACGGGAGTGAGCGGTCCGTTATTGATGATCGCTTCTACCTCACACACCAATGTTTGCAGCGTTTCATCAAAAACCTCCTCCTTCGCCTTAGCTTGCTCAAATTGAAGCCTCAGTTCCATTTTTTCTCTTCGCTGTCTCAGCTTCGCTTCTCCGTGTTCAAGAGCATGCAACTCTTTCATCAGCGCCATCTTGGCCGCTAGACCTGCTCGCTTAGCAGCTTCTCTCATTCGTTCGGAGGTGGCGTACAGTTGAGAAGAGGCAGATGAACCGTCCACTTCCCCTTCGCTACTGCAGCAACTGATGCTTCGCGATCTTCTCGACATTTGTCTTCCGTTATGCGCTGCGTTACTTAAAACACTTACAGGGATTATACGGGTTTCCGTCCTGAAAGGAAATACACTCTTTGGCACTTGTATGAGCTTTAAACACGTTTTAGACATATACCAGGGACCTCAATGCTCATTTAGTCCATTATTGCAGCAGTTATCAGCGTTAAACTTTGGTGTTTTTCGAGACTTGTATCAGATAACGAGTACTTGATCGGCATTACTGTCCATCACTTTCTTATCTTAGAATCTGCATCAAATTCGATGGTGCAGTAATCTGCGCGGCTGAGACAAAATAGCGGTTACGAACTCAGAAGCAAGCTGCCGCAAGAGGGTTTATTTACGGTGTACTATAGCACGTTCACCATAAAAGGTCACAGGACTGTGAAGAGAAAAATCCTAGATGGAGGCCAATTCCGCCCCAGGACACTTCCTGCGAACGGCCACCCCCATATCAATATACATTAATTGAATTAAGCTTAACTTTATATGAAGGTAAGTCTGAAATTGTGAAATTGTGTGAAATTGCTATGTAAACATACCGCCTTGATGTAAACCACCTTGGCATACGTGACAATTCTTGCGCTCTTTGCCATCTGGATGACGATTGAAGAAGGAGTTACTAAATGAAAGACGCTCTAAGCCAGGCAAGTAATGCCATACGTTTTTTCGTTTTCATCAATTTTAGAGCTTTGAATTATCTGCAAGTCCCACACTGGATCACACAAAGATGATTAAATTCAATTCTTACGGGATTCTGTATCACTACATACTGTTCGTTCGGCTTTCGTGGTTTTTGTGGGGGTTTTCTTGCGGCGTTTAGCGTTGAGAATTTGGTAGTGGCGTATTATTTTTGGGGCATGAAAATGCATGAAAAATATCGAATTTTATGGGAAAAACTAGGTAACTGCTGCTGTCGTTGGAAAAAACAAGTTTATTTTATCATATATTGCCTATTATAACCGGAAATATGCCATACGTGAGGTGTTTTCATTAACATAAAAGAGATGACTGGCTCTGCCTCAGCCAGTACTGCATAAAGTACGCGGTGGCATCACCGCGCACTATCAAATGCCCTTACGTGCAGAAGAGGTAATGTCCATAAAAATGTGACTACCGTGTGACTTCTACCACCTTTATCAGTAAGTTTTACTATTCAATTAAATTAAATTTATTCAGACATCCCTACATCGGGACAAAGCACATGTCAGTAGGTACGGTTAAACAGTAAGTAGGTATGTATATACACGCCCACACACGCATACACGCATACACGCCCACATCTAGGCCATGCCATTCACCGGCACACACTCAAACACGATCACCCATGAGGCAGCACCAAAAGCCGAATGAGGCCCCAGACGTCCTTGTTATTCTGAGCCAGAAGCCACCGGAGGGAGTCGGTAAGGCCACAGAGGGGCCGGGGGTATCCAATAGCTCCCGGTCGACGCGCCCTCCGGCAACTCACAATAGCGTCGCAAGGCTCCCTCCACACAGTACAAGCATATAATTTGCCTAGAGAACCCGTGTTGCACGCGGAAGTCGCGTTGAGGGCAACACGCGCTAAACTGCTTAATAAAACACAGCGAAGGCGATGGTCACCGCGAAATGCATTGCTGAAAGCATTGAATAATGCGCGGCGAAGCACTGCCTGCACGCTAGGTATCTGTAGCGCCGCCAGCAGTGCTGTATGGTGTGCTATGCGAGGCAAGCGTAGCGCAGATTTTATTGCTTTCGCCTGCCACGATTCCAGGCGCGCGATGTCAGAGGACCTCAGGTAGCAGAGTGCACAGCCATATAGCATAGCCGGTGACACTTCAGCGCGCCAGAGGTTTTCCTTAATCCGCCTATGTGAAATATATTCAATTTAACAAATTACAGCAAGTAATGCTCACATGTGACGTTCATGATGTCGTCTCAAACAATCACGAACAGCACAAATTTTGTATCAGAAAATGCCCCCCATTTTACATCCCCTGAATACGCCTATGATTTTTTATTTTGGTATTTATCTTTTGGCATATTGAAGACCATTACATTTGAAGGTCAAAAATGTCTAGGGCATGCAAATCAGCCAAACCACATGGCCGCAATGACCTTTCAAAAAACACCCAAAATTTTCAGATTTTTCCCCCTGCCCCCCACCCATTTTTTAACAAAAATAAATTTTCGGGCCCCTAAAAGAAAGATCTTGTCATGACGAATCGAATTGCGTTTTCCCTATCGAAATAGACCCAGCGGTCTCGAGATCTCTGGGGGCAGAATCTGACCCCCCCCCCCCCCCCCGCGGGTTAACGTAATTTTGGACGCCCGCAGGGAATAGGGTTACACTCCTCTCGGTTGGTAGCGTTGATGCTGAGGCTTGTTTCCTTCTTTCCGTTACCCACTCTCACAGCGATGTTAGCGAAGCCTACGGAGTTTGAATCGAAGTGAAATTAACAAAACAGTCAGAGCCCGAATCTAAGTGAAATCAATCCGTAACAAAATCCTAGTCTCTCTCCTTGCGCTTGTGCATAACTCGCTCATGCTTGTAAAGAATCTCCCGACCCGCGGTTCCCACTGTTTCCCTGCCTGCTTGTCATTGGTTGGTTCTGGTGTGACGTCATCCACACACTGACCAATCAGCACCCAACGTGTGAATGCCGAGGTTGTGACGGCATCCACAAAGCGTACTGACCAATCAACGCTCGAAGTGCGAATCCCGTAGCATGATTGTAAACTCGCGGCCGGGCCGGGCCGGGCCGCTCATATTCAGATTGTTCCCATATACCACGGAAGGACGAGCGAACGCTTCGCGCTCGCTCGTAATCAATATTGCAAGGCCGCAACATAATTAAAAATTTAAGGAGACATCACGTGCCAAAGCAACAATCTGCACCTCCAACTGGCTGACTGGTATTTACGGGGTATCGCCAAATTTCAAGTCTTTTTCAAGGTGACCTATTTCATTTAAAGGAAACAGTCCACCTTTAACAAATCTCAGAAATGATTGAGAGAAGCTAGAAATGAATTATCATGTTACTAGTAAGCCATACAAATATATATGAACGCGGAAAAAGCAAATCATTTCAGTTATTTGGTTCCAATTCAGATGCTTTCCCATGTTAAGCCAATCTTATCTTATCTTATCTTATCTTATATTATATTATTAATTATAAGATGTCCGTCCGTGCGTGCGTGGAAATCCAATAACTAACGGTCATACACAAATCGGCCAATAACTCCACAACCATTGCAGCTAGGTGCGTGAAATTTGCCACGCAGGTCCGGTGGCAGAAACGCACCACCGTATTACAATTTCAACAAGATCCGACATACGTGTCGGCCGCTGTGTCGGCGACAACTGTGTCATTGGTGTAACATAGGAAACGGCCAAATTCACAAATCGACGAAAACGATCAAACGTGCGTCGATCCCGGGCGATAACTCACAAACCGAGGGTTGCAGCGACATGCAATAAACACGATTAAAAAGAGAGTACATTGGCCTGGCGTGTCACATGTCGTTCAGAGCAAAGCTTAGTTCAAGTCGAACCCTTCCCCGCCCTGAGCCTCAACTGAACAGCCTCCACTGGAGAGTCTGCAGAATGAACTGAAGAAGGCACCTTCTGGGCGCGGCCGGCAGTGGACCGCTGACTCCTCTCAGGACGTCAGACAAAGATGGATGCTCTTCTCACTACATCGAAGCCCGCCCGTGCGAATCACAAGCCGCTCGGATCCCCCGGGCTGTTCGCGTCTCCCCGTTGGCTGTGGCCGCTTTGTCTCCATGACGAGCCGGCTGGAGAGGAAAGCCGCCAACCCGCGCCACGCGATACACTGCTCAGCGATGTCCGTGGTGGTCCTCTGATGGAGGAGTGCTACAGGTGGTGCCGGCTCGGAGGGCGAGACGTGGCCTCCTTTGTCCCACCACCGCCGCAGTCTCCGCCGTCTCCGCCTCCGCTGCGCCCAAAGTCCCGGTCAATACCGCGAGCTGGCAGCTCTGCTTAGCCTGTTGAGCGCCGAGGGATCCCGACAGATTATCTGCTGCCGCCGCCTCTGTCGATGGCTGCGTGGGAGATGATTGACTCTGCATGTCGGATAGATTGCGCTGGTGATTGACGCTGGATGTCGGATAGATTGCGATGGTGATTGACGCTGGATGTCGGATAGATTGCGATGATGATTTACTCTGGATGTCGGATAGATTGAGATGATGATCGACTCTGGATGTCGGATAGATTGCGATGATGATTGACTCTGGATGTCGGATAGATTGCAATGGTGATCGACTCTGAATGTCGGATAGATTGCGATGATGATTGACGCTGGATGACGGATAGATTGCGATGGTGATCGACTCTGGATGTCGGATAGATTGCGATGGTGATTGACGCTGGATGTCGGATAGATTGTGATGATGATTGACTCGGGATGTGGGATAGATTGCGATGATGATTGACTCTGCATGTCGGATAGATTGCGATGATGATTGACTCTGAATGTCGAATAGATTGCGATGGTGATCGACTCTGGATGTCGGATAGATTGCCATGGTGATCGACTCTGGATGTCGGGTAGATTGCGATGATGATTGACTCTGGATGTCGGATAGATTGCGATGATGATTGACTCTGAATGTCGGATAGATTGCTATGATGATTGACTCTGGATGTCGGATAGATTGCGATGATGATTGACTCTGGATGTCTGATAGATTGCGATGATGATTGACTCTGGATGTCGGATAGATTGCGAAGGTGATTGACTCTGGATGTCGGATAGATTGCGATGGTGATTGACTCTGGATGTCGGATAGATTGCGATGGTGATTGACTCTGGATGTCGGATAGATTGCGATGGTGATTGACTCTGGATGTCGGATAGATTGCGATGGTGATTGACTGGATGTCGGATAGATTGTGATGATGATTGACTCTGGATGTCGGATAGATTGCGATGATGATTGACTCTGGATGTCGGATAGATTGCGATGATGATTGACGCTGGGGATGTCGGATAGATTGCGATGGTGATTGACTCTGGATGTCGGATAGATTGCGATGGTGATTGACTCTGGATGTCGGATAGATTGCGATGATGATTGACGCTGGATGTCGGATAGATTGCGATGATGATTGACTCTGGATGTCGGATAGATTGCGATGGTGATTGACTGGATGTCGGATAGATTGCGATGATGATTGACTCTGGATGTCGGATAGATTGCGATGATGATTGACTCTGGATGTCGGATAGATTGCGATGATGATTGATGCTGGATGTCGGATAGATTGCGATGGTGATTGACTCTGGATGTCTGATAGATTGCGATGGTGATTGGCTCTGGATGTCGGATAGATTGCGATGATGATTGACGCTGGATGTCGGATAGATTGCGATGATGATTGACTCTGGATGTCGGATAGATTGCGATGGTGATCGACTCTGGATGTCGGATAGATTGCGATGGCGATTGACTCTGGATGTCGGATAGATTGCGATGATGATTGACGCTGGATGTCGGATAGATGACGGAAGAGCATTGATGAGTAGTCACTTTGCAGTGTTATATGATGCACAAGTCGAAGATAGTGGTCTTAACTTGCTGAGTTTCAGGCTGTTTGCACTGGTGTCTCACATCATCGCAAGTGTAACGTTCTTTCTCAACATTGTATAATTTGACTTATCGACGCCCAATTTAACCGTTCTTAGCATTGTGAATCATGTTTAATATCAACAAGTTTG
>JAXIVJ010018941.1:0-21466 GCA_036785665.1 Chirona hameri
GTAGGTAGGTAGGTAGGTAGGTAGGTAGGTAGGTAGGTAGGTAGGTAGGTAGGTAGGTAGGTAGGTAGGTAGAGATATATATAGGTAGGTAGGTAGGCAGGCAGGTAGGTAGGTAGGTAGGTAGGTAGATAGATAGATAGATAGATAGATAGATAGATATATAGATAGATAGATAGATAGATAGATAGATAGATAGATATATATATATATATATAGATAGATAGATAGATAGATAGATAGATAGATATATAGATAGATAGATAGATAGATAGATAGATAGATAGATAGATAGATAGATAGATAGATAGATAGATAGATAGATAGATATATATATATAATATATATATATATATATATATATATATATATATACTATATATATATAATATATATACTATAGTATATATATATATATATATATAGATATATAGATAGATAGATAGATAGATAGACTAGATAGATAGATAGATAGATAGATAGATAGATAGATAGATAGATAGATAGATAGATATATAGATATAGATAGATAGATAGATAGATAGATAGATAGATAGATAGATAGATAGATAGATAGATAGATAGATAGATAGATAGATAGATAGATAGATAGATAGATAGATATAGATAGATAGATAGATAGATAATATATATATATATATATATATATATATATATATATATAATATATATATATATACATATATATATATATATATATAGTATATATATATATATATATATATATACTATATATATATATATATATCAATGAGCGGAACAGACTGGGGCAGAGCGGAACACAGCAGGGTAGATGGGGGCATAGTGGGACACAGTGGGGTACAGCGGGGTACAGCGGAACAGAGTAGGGCCCACTGGGACAGAGTGGGACACAACAGGGTAGATGGGGGCATAGTGGGACACATCGGGGTACAGTGGGGTACAGCGGGGGTACAGCGGAACAGAGTAGGGGCCACTGGGACAGAGCAGGACACAACAGGGTAGATGGGGGCATAGTGGGGCACAACGGGGTACAGCGGGGTACAGCGGGGTACAGCGGAACAGAGTAGGGCCCACTGATACAGAGCGGGACACAACAGGGTAGAGAGAGAGGCACAGCGGCGCACAGCGCGACAGAGAGGGGCAGAGCGGACCGAGCCTCCTCCGCCCTGCAGCGGCTGGCAGAGGGCCGGCCGGTCGTTCCAGGTACCGGTCCGTCCCCGCGGCGGCGGCGGCGGCCAATTCGAGGCCACGGTCACGCGCATCCGGCCTGACCGGATCTGCGTACCATCAGACACAGGGACGGAGGTACGGAGCGGTAGGAGGGCCAGGGCCGCCGCGTGCCAGGCAGTCCGATGGTCGCGGCGATATCCGCCTCTCGCCGCCTCACAGTGTAAACACGGAGCCCCGTGCTCGGCGCGGCAGAGTCCGGCTCGCCGCCCGCTAACGACCCGCCCGCCAGATACCGAGGCCGAGCCGGGCCGATCAACACCGCCGGTGCCGGCTGGGGAAAACCGTGCCGGGAAGGACCCGGCCGAAGCCGTGCGGCGGCCACGGCGTGCAGCGACGTGCTGCCGCGGCGGGCGACGAACCGCCACCGCCGCTCCCGAGAACTGACTGCCTCCGAAACGGGAGGCGTGCCTTCTAGGAGAGCTGTCGGGCGGTCAGCGGGGCCACCCTGCTGCTGCTGATGACCCTCCTGTCGGGACGGCGGCCCCCGCAGGCCCCATCAGTAGAGGTGTACAGTCGGGCGGTTAAACCGCGGGTGACCGCGGTTACGGGCGATTACGGTTGCGGTGATTTTATTCCGCGGCTGAATTTGACGTTAAAATATAAACAATAAAGACGGCATTGCATAGGCGTCGCAGAAAAGAGAATTCTGCAACACATCAAATATATAATTTCCGTTCAATCGAACAGGCATCAACACAGAAATTACGCGGGCAACGGCATGGAAGCTACACGAAAGTTATGTCACCAAGATTATTATCACTTTTTTTTTGTGAGTAGGCACCTACTTGAGATTTTGCGTTCCTGAAGCTCTTCAGTCTCCATGCATTTTACCTGTTTCACCAATTACCTTTTCCAGTGATGACTTGTTATCAGAATATGAAATGGATTGAGTGATTGCAATCCAATCCAATCCAAATCCATGAAGTCATAATTCAGATCCAATCCAAATCTATGAGGTGTCTGCAAAGCTGATCCGATCCAAACCAGTCCATTCTGGTTTGCAGAACATTGTTAAATTTTAGCTAAATAACAGTTCTTTGAATAAGTTGTTTTGTTAGAAATATACATACTCTTCGCAAAATAATCAATTATCATGAATAATTACTTATAATGAACCTCTTAGATCGACTGGTTGTTGAATATTCAACATATAAGAATTAATCCAGTCCAATTCAAATCCATTCAAAGTCCAAATTTTTGATCCAATCCAATCCAAATCCAATTGGATTGGACTGGATTAAAAATCAAATGGATTAATCCAATCCACTTCATACTCTACTTGGTATGCTAAAAATGACACGGTTATTGAACACTCAACATGTACGTTTGTTACGTTTTGAAAAGCAAAAAAAAACATTATTGGTACATGCGGTTACAGGCGGTTACACAATTCGTTTGCTGCGGTTACGGGCGGTTACGGATTTAAGCCTTACGGTTACGGGCGGTTGCGGATTTGAGCCCTACGGTTACGGGCGGTTACAGATTCGTTCCCCACGGTTACGGGCGGTTGCGGTTGCATTTTTTTTCCTTCCCAGCTAGCCGAGAGGCTATTGCCGGGGAAAAGTTAACTGGCGATTTAGCCAGACAAATGTTTTAACGTTACGTTAAGCCGGCTAATGTTTTTTAACCGTGTACACCTCTACCGATCAGCGACGCCGGAGCACGCGCTCGGCGCCACTTCTGTGAGTCATCTCGCGCGGGCCGGCGCCAGGGCCGGCCGGGCCGCCGTCGAGACGACGCGCCGTGACGGGCGTCGTCTCGACCGGACACGCACACAACGGCTACCGTGATTCAGAGTCGATAGTCGCGCGCGCCACGTGAGTCAACGGCGCCGCCACCCGCCGCCGCCACCCGTCGCCGCGACCCGCCGCCGCGGCGGGACGATTTTGGCGGGCGGCGGCGGCGCGGCGGCGCGGCGTGGTGGCGTAACCGGCCGTCCGCTGACGTCAGCAGCCGGCGCTATAAAGGCGCCGAGGCCGGCCGACTGGCCAGAGCTCCACGGCCCGCCGCCGAGCACGGATCGTGAGCCAACCCAGCCCAGACCCTGTGACACGAGTGACCAGAGAGACGTGACAGACCGAAAGGTGAAGAGAGCGAGCAGCAGCGGGAAGCGATCCCAAGTGTCAACAGCCGCAGCAGCAGCCCGGGAAGAGCGTGCCTCGAGCGCGCCTCCCGCCGCACTTTCCTGGTGGCGATTTCGAAGCATGCGCAAGGAGCCCACTGGCACAGGTAGATCATGCTGGCCGTGCCGGTGTCTGGCCCTGTGGTGCGCGCGCTCAGCTCAGTGCAGCTGGCCGACCAGCGGGTCCGGTTCTGTGACATAGACTGCGACCACGTGCAGCTCAACGAGAACGGCAAGCTCATCGACGTCTTCACCGAGCACTTCGTCGAGCTTCAGCTGGCGCGCCACCACGTGCGCGTCCAGGACGACGTGCGCTCTATGGACGTGGACTCGGTGCACGTGCGCGTGCGCGACGTGGACCGGCGGCGCGCACGCGTCACCGACCACGAGAGCGTCATGGACGTGCTGACCGAGATCGTCAAGGTGTCGGACGTGGTGCACAGCAGCCTGCGCGCCGTGTTGGGCGCGCTCAGCTGGGGCGCCCACTCGGAGGAGGTCAGTTTCAACGAGACCAAGCACGAGCGCGTCCAGTTCGGCGACGTGACCGCCGAGCAGCCCGAGACCGAGCCGGTGGTCACCGAGCCCGAGGACGAGGACGAGGACGAGGAGGAGGAGGAGGAGTTCCAGAAGAGCGACGAGCGCGTGGTGTTCGAGGAGGTCGAGGATGAGGTGCCCGTGTACATGTTCTGTGCCCGTGTCACGACCGTTCCTGAGGCTGACTTCTGCGACGCTCAGAAGCTGGATGAGGTGTTCATCGACTCTGAGCTGCCTACATACCGCCAGCCGAGCGAACCTCATAACGAGGACCAGCAGATCCCGCAATACCAACATCGGTCCAAGCCTCCGCTGGAGCGCAGGTGGTCGCGGCGCAACCGCACGGGCAGCAGCTGTCTGATCGACACAAAGCCAGCTCGCAGACGCAGCTGGAAACAACCACTGCGCCGTCATCAGAGCGCCTCCGCCTGTATCAAGTGATCCGGCCCGGAAGTGCGTTCCTGAACACATCTTTACAGCTGACAGCTGACCATCCAGCAGTCACCGCTATCAGCGCCCGCAGCAGACGGGCGCGGCCTGTCGCAGCACGCAGGCAGGCCGGCGCACCCCGGTTCCGGCCGCTGACCCGCCCCCGACCGGAAACTCTACCTGTCCGGCAGCGGCGGCAGCGGCGGCGGCACCCTGACCTTGGCCGAGTGCGGGCCGGAGTCGCTCGCAGCCACCGGCAGCAGTACTCACCTGCCGGAGAGAGAGAGAGAGGGGATCGTCACAGGCGGGCCGGACACCACTCCGGCCTGCAGACAACACCGTGGCGGGCGGCGGCGCAGACCCCCGCCCGCCCACCAGCGGAGGACCAAACCCCACGGTCCCCGCAGCAGGAGGAGGAGAGCCGACACCGGGGCCGGCGGGCACGTGCCGCTGTTAATCAGCGAGCACGTCGCCTGCTCTGCTCTGGTGCTGGGCTCGGGCGCAGTGCTCCCACCCCTACCGACAGTAGGGGTGCTGGTGTAGCCTGGCGCCGTCCCACGCCACATGGGACTGTTTGTAAACCTGTCACTGTCATGATGTATTGATTCGCTGACATGGTTGTGCCAAATATAATGAAAATGAACAGACTTCACGGTTTTCAATGAAGCTGAATGGAGATGATGAGAGATGGACAGAAAGAGGGAAGGAGAGACAGAGAAAGACAGCGATCGAGCTTAACGAGTACACTTTCGCTTTCGATAATTGATCGACGACATTGCGATGAACAATCGAGAACACAGACGGGAACACAGACGCATAAAACAAAAACATTTTTATTAGCACTGGGCTCAGGTACACACTGGACAAAGACATACACAAACATACCGATGCTACGAATTCATGTCAAATGATAAAGAATATCCGACAATAATATGTGGCCCTTTCTACGCTGCACCATTCATGTGCAATGAGCAAGGTTCCCAGACCCAGATCCCTGATCTCAGAAGATCTTTTCATAAAATCCAATTACGGATCTATGATCCCAGAGGATCTCATGACAAAGTGGAACAGTGGATATTGGGTCGCGGTGGATCTCTAGAAGAAATTCAGCGAAAGATCTCGATCCACAGGAATCAAGATCTCATAAGAAGCATTCAAAAATGATTTATGATCGCACGGGATCCCTGATCCGACAGGATCCCACGTTAAAATTACACAGCGTTTTATATATAATTGTATAATGAAATATAGTAACATATAACAAAATCCGCCTGTTCCATTTGCACTGCATAAAATCGAAAGACTAACATTATGGATTCAGAAAGCATCAGCACGTTTTGGATCCAAGGATTTGTCTTCGTCGCACTGAGACGACCCAAACGCACTAGTGATGTCCAATGCTCGCCAATAGTCATGTGCATTGCATCAGATGAATGCCTTCAGAATGCACATCATTCATCTTTGCAGTGGATCTGGCGGATCTCTCGACAAAATATGGCAGGCGGATCTGGATATCGTTGGATCACTATACAAAACAATGCTTAAAAGCTCGGATCCCAGTCGATCCCTAGACATGCTTTCGAAGTGGATACATCGTCTCAGTGGATCTGGGATCCGGATCCTAGAAGCGTATCCCGGGACTCATTTTTGAGATCTACGCACATGTCTTCATCAACTGAGACGGCCAAAAACGCGCAAGTCATGCCCAATGCTCCCCAATACGGGTTACACAGGAGGTTTAGCCAGTAGAAAAGCAGACGTGTTGCAACGTCCAGATTACAACATAACATTTTTTTTCACGTGGAAATCATACCTCACAATGATAGCATGGAAAGTCGGACGTTCAGAACAATAACACATTTTCGTATGCTTTGAGAAATATAAAAGTTACGAAAATAGAACAATAAAATCGTGACGGTGTGCATAACTACGGCGGGCAAAACCCACAGCCAAAATACCTATCCACCGCTCCCTCCGTGTGCTTCCTTCCTTCTTTTGTCAGATAGACATTGCAGGAAAAGAAACCCTAATAAATGCTGGTCTAGGAATGCTAAAAATACTGAAAGTCTGTGGTCTGTGGTCTGAATGTCTGTGTGGTCGACAAAGGATTGCGAGAACGCTCGGCGCATCGACTGAGTGCATATGCTGTGCATTGTGTAATGAGTGTAGGAGTGTAAATCCAGCGAATGTAAACCAAAGCGACGGTTGGTGCGAGTATGCATTGTATTCATACAAACGGTCCGCCTTGCTAGGATGCACTACCTGACGCCATCATTAGCGTAGGCTGAACCTAAAACGGAGTAGGCACGTGTCCGAACCAGCAGCAACTTGAGCTACCACGATCCGGACGGCAAGTGGAGGATTATACACTGTTTGCAGCAGACATGATTTACGTGCTGCATTAAGAGTCAGTCGCTGTTCTCTGCAACTGGCCACACTCATTCGAGCTTCGCTGAAATACAGATCTGCAACGAGGAAGTACATGGCAGATAAATACTGCAAGGTGTTAGTGCCTCCATCCATTACTGATGGTGCAGCGAAGTGCCAGCGGTAAAACATAGGCCCAATAACCAATATATCGTAAGCGAGCACGCCTCAGTGCAATGGAATTCCCTAACACGCTACCAAAAATCTGACTCGGGTTTATTGCACACGGGTTGTCAGTTTTCGTATTTCATAAGAGAGAAGAGAAGACAGTTAGGTACTTCTGGAACTTGCTGCCAAAGTCTACAGTACAAAATGGCTTAGAAATTGCACGAGAGAAAAACTACGTACACTATGTGGAGCTTGCCAGTGAAAAGCTACCGCCGCCGTGTGTTTACTGGCAACTGCGCAGTATGCTCTTATCACTGGAGAGTATACTGCAAAAGCTAATCTGGACTACACACCCTAACGACATCACGGGGCTACGAAGAAGAAAAAAACATGGAAGAAACACGTATCAAAATACACTCGTAGTAATATCAGGATTGCTAGTTAGTGATTCAACTGCAAAAACTCACTTTCCAATTAAACATGGATATATTTATGAATGTATTACACATGTTATCAGCAAAACAATGGGTAACTGACTCTTGATTTGAAACATTAAACAACGCAATCTGCGCGAACCATGCACAGTTTGCATTCATTGCACGTGACCCAGAAACACTACAGTATACTCGGTCGGTACACTCATAAATATATTTGAAATGTGTCATTAAGTGATCTATGGTTAATATTCATAAAAACATATTTTTTAATATAAATGAAAGCGTCGGCAACAGCATTATTCTATAGTAGCGAAGATCGAAGAAGATAGTGGGGAAAGTTATGCCAAATCCTTTCCTCACGCACTTATCCTTTCCCTTTCACATTGGCTTATGGTATGTTGGGGCTGTTGGCTGTTTCTCCTTCCCGCCAAGTTTCTTTGTAGGCATTACCAGTTGCCTTTTACCCGGACATAGTTGTTAAGATCTAAATATTTACTGAATATACATATCAACTGGCACAATAGTATCGTTTGCATTCGAACGTTCATTAAATGCCCACCATTCGCATATTTCACCACCTAGATCAAATGTATTATATATTCATTGCATGGTTGATATGAATAATAAATATCTTCTTGGATTCAGTCATACCACAAACATACCACACAATCTCACAAATGTACCAGGTGCAGACACAGACACAGACATAGATTGGGGTAGTGTGGTATGTATGGTTGTATGTAAATATTTCACATCTAGTGGTTATATCCGAGGGTTAGGGGTTAGTCCACACGTTCCCAAAACTGTGGCCGACGGCACCCTCGAGGTTCGCAAGAAGATTCTGAGGAGGCTAGGCTAGGGCACCACCAGTGACGAGGAATTTTAAGGTATGGCTCAATATTAAATAGGTATGACTTAATAGGTATGGCTAAATATCATTTGCAGGGTCGCAGCTGTACTCAAGTTCAATCAATCAATCAATCAATCAGTTTATTAAACCCCTCCATCAGATGGCTTTTCAGTGGTCATCGTCATGAACAAGAATGAGTTGAATGGAGAAATAAAATACATTGTAAAATAAATCGTAAAATACATCGTAAAAACACACTATGATTAAAATCCAATTGCAACTAACTACAGCTTACATCAAAACCTCAGTCACAGTCCTCGCTTGCAAAGAGCCATTTCTTAGCAGCGGTACGAATCGTAATGACAGACTCTGATGTTCTGACGTCGGCGGGCAATCTGTTCCAAGTCATGACTGATCTGTACGCAAATGCACGCTTAGCGGCCTCAGTTCGTACCCTGGGAGCGTGCAGTGCTCCTGCCTCTGAGGCGCGGGTCGTGCGCAGCGACACATCTGAGCGCTTCTGTATTCCTGCAGTCAGGGCGGGCGGCGTCGCAGTCGAACGCAACAATCTAGACAGCATTGCCACGTCGCGCTCAGCGATCATACCGTCCACTTTCAGCCATCCAAGCTCTCTCAGGGCAGGTGAAATGTGCTGATTTCTTTTGAAACCAGTTATGATGCGCGCGGCAAAGTTAATAATCTTTTGGACTCTTTTCTTTTGCGTTACGTTACAGCTACCCCATACAGTGAGGCAGTACTGTATGTGGGGGAAAACGAGCGACTTGACCAGAAGTTGTTTTGTTTCACGGGGGATTTTATGCCTCAATTTTGAGAGTCCTACTAGAATGTTAAAGCAACGACGAGTTACTTGAGAAACTTGTTTTTCCCACGTCAAGTTGGAGTCCAAAAATAAGCCAAGAATTTTTGCGTGGTCTGACGGCTTTATATCTACGTCCCCAAAGCGTGCGGAAAACTGGTGCTGGAGGACACGGCGGGACGATCTTACCAAAAGTAAATCGGTTTTGTTTGGATTAATTTTGAGCCGGTTCTGTGTAAACCAGTCAAGTGCCACTGACATCGTCTGATCGATGCGCTGCTTTAGAGCACTGAGGTTAGCAGGAGCGTCACAGTCCAAAAACTGTACATCATCCGCATACATGACCTGCTTACCGTGTGGCAAATAGGACGGGAGGTCATTTGTAAAAATCAAAAATAATTTGGGGCCTAAAAGTGATCCTTGAACCACTCCGTGGGTTACTGGGAGGGTTGAGCTGCCTTGGATGGACTGAGAGCGACCCGACAGCCAGTCACGGAACCAGTGTTCACAAATGCCGTACCATCCCATCTTTTCCAAGAGCCGGCCATGCTCGACGCTGTCAAATGCTTTCGATGTGTCCGCTGTTAGGATTGTAGTAATTAATCCCGTATCTAAATTATGAGTCACGTAATTAATCGCGTCGAGCATGGCCGTCTCCGTTGAGTGTCCGGGACGGAAGCCATGTTGTTGGGGACACAAAATATGGTTTTCGCCGAGATATGATGCGAGTTGTAAGCACACTATCTTTTCACACAGCTTTCCTACAACAGGTAAAATCGAGATCGGCCTATAGTTGCTCGGGTCAGTCTGGTCTCCTGCCTTAAACAACGGAACCACATTCGCCACCTTCCATGCCTCAGGCACTGTGCCGGTCGACAGGGAGCAGTTTATGATATTTAACAGGTGAGGCCCTATCACCGGAAATGTGATCCGCAGCATTTGTAGGGTGATTCCATCGTTTCCGCTCGCTCGCGAGGTTCCCATGCACTGCAGAGCGACAGAAAGCTCCGGCAGGGTCGCCGGCTTCACACGAAACATGCTGCTGCATACACGGGGCGGACGGGGTGACACGGCTTCACTGCGGTCAGTCTCGGCAAGTCCCTCGGCGACCTTTGACCCGACCGTTACAAAGTATCGATTCAGTTTGCCGGCCCATGCGGTATCGCTCCCTGCTGGGTTTTCACATTTCGGTTCGGGTTTTTTCGATGCCAATAAAAAGCGGCGGATGTCCTTCCAAGTCCCAGACCGGGAGTTGCGGTACGAAATGGCAAAGTATTCAGAACATGCTTTGTACTGCTCTTTCTTTACACTATTTCGCGCGTTTCGGTACTCATGTAATGTTGCCTCGCAGGGCTGACGGTTCATATCAACACGAGCCCTATCTCTATCGGACATTAGCTCACGGAGCTCTGGGTTTTCGGATAACCATGGACATGGCGAGTGGCGAAGTTTAACGCGTTTCAAAGGCATGTGATCGTTAATTATTGGGTCCCACACTGCCAACCATGCGTCCCACTTCTCTCCGGCTGTCCCGGCTCGGTAAACCTGTTCCCAGTCGGCCTGCAAAAGGTCTAAACAGAGCGCGTCCTCGTTGAGGTGGCGAGTCGATCGGACCGTGATCTCTCGGGGGCGTCGGCGCTCGCGAGCGCCTGCCACGTTCGCTGCGATCAGGTCATGGTCGCTACTGCCGCACGCGATGACGCGAGGCTCGCCGGTGAGATCAGGTCTGGACGTAATGATGTGGTCGATCAGTGTTGCAGTAGTCTCGCAAGTACGAGTCGCTTCGGTGATAACCTGCTCAAGAGACAGGTCATGCAGCATCTCGAGGTATCTCCGCGATTCCGGTGATGATGGCCGCAGGAGGTCGATGTTGATGTCACCAAGGACGTAGATGGCTCTGCCCTTGGTGAGGACGTAAGTCAGTTGATGGTGCAGATCGTCCAGCGTGGAGGCGATAGGCGACTTCGGGGGACGGTATACTACACCTATGATCATCGGGGAGCTTCCGCCGACAAGCATCCAGAGCGTCTCCAGAGGCGACCCTGTTGATGGCACCGTCATAACCTCTGCCTGTAAGTCGTCCCTCCGTATGATGCAGACTCCGCCGCCGTTACTGACGCGGTCACGTCGCGTCACAACGTAGCCAGGGAACAGCAGGTACCTGTCATCCACCTGATCAGTCAAGAAGGTTTCACCAACGCATAAGACACCAAAGTTGTGTTCGTTGAGCATAATGTTCACCTCGTCGAGGGATGGCATGAGTCTGTTGATGTTAATGTGTCCGACTGCGACGGATCGAGCCGGCCGGGGCTGACCCGCCACGCCCGCCGTGTCCGTCCGTCCGAGCCGGGCCGTCTGCCGGGCGGTCAGCCGCCGGGGCAGGGTCAGGCAGCGCGGCGGAGTAATCTCGATATCCGACCCGCTGCCGTCGGATCTGGTCCGGCCGGGATCGTGTCTCGGAGGCCTATCTCCGACACAGACGGGGATCGCCTGAGCCCTGACGGGCTCTTGTGTTACCCGAAACAGGGCCCGGTCGTACTCCTGCCGCACCGCTCCGTCCCGGCACCGCTCCGCGCCACGGCGTACTTGCAGACGGCGACCCGCTCTCCTTCCTCTGGTGTGTCTGGCACCGCCCCTGCCCAGACGGCAGCCCGCTGTTAGTTGAATGACCGGGCGCCCCGCGGCCCCGCAGCCAGGCCGGGAGCTTGGGCCCGCGCCGGCTCGCGCAGGCTGTGCCCCCATGCACCAGGGGCTGGGTGCGCCCCTGACTCTCCAGTCCGGCCCCAAGGCCGGGCGGCCCCGATCAGCCAGGTCACGAGTCCACCGCTCCGTGGTCCGGTAGATGTCATCTCCGGCTGCGGATTGGTCCAGATTCCGTGTCCACTTATCCGGGAAGCGGTAGAACGGAGCCCCGCCGGGCGAGAGCTTCGCCATGTCAGGTGAGCGGGCACCCTAGCAAATGTAAACAACATTTCAAATGGCTATATCTTGCAAACAGAAGGCAGTACCAATTTGCGATTACAATACCTGAATGCAGCAATATCACTTGCTGCCTCTTGACATGTTTTTAGGACTCACCACTTCTCAGGTAAGGTAAAATCACTAAAAAGCAGGAGCACCATGAAAGGCGGCCGCCATAGTCAGGCGCTCGGCCGTTTAAAAAGTTCGTTTGGAATGTCGTGGGTCGAAATAAGTTTGGGAACCACTGGTTTAAATGCGTTGGAAAATATACCAGCCTTTTTCTTTGACTCGGTCACTATTGATATTATTAAACTTGGGTTGAATTGAATTGACTCAAGATTCTAAATCCTGGTCTGAACCAGGCCGATTTGGCATACTCCAACTTTGGTGAGCAGTAGGTACTTGGGTCACGAGTTGAGGCGGTTTTTCGACCGATGAGTCAGTCTTGAATCAATATTTCTCGAGAAATATTGAGACATTTATCAATATTTCTCTCTCATATTTCTCATTCAATATTGTATTCTTTCTTTCATATTTTCATTCGCATATTCTCATTCTCATATTATCATTCTCATAATATCATTCTCATTCAATTCAATATTATCATATTTCAATATTGAGACTCAATGTTTCTCTGGAAATATCGAGACTCGGGACATTTTGATCAGTTATAAGCCAACTCATCAGATTGTGTTTTTCAGATCAAGAATTTATCCTTAAAAAGTTGGAGCTTCATCTGTGTATGCATAATGCATACAAACTGGAGATCATATAGGTTTACGTAGGAAACAAAACATTATTAAGCTTTAATAATCTATATAATATCTTCGCGACAACGTCCCCGTGTGCCGGGCTACATACATAACTTAAAGGGAATTTCACCTTTGTATTGGTTTTGAACTGAGATAGCCATTATCTTTGGCCGTTATTGAAATGTCTAAATTACTAAGGTAATTTTTCCCAAAACTTAACCGTTTTTAAGCAATTTAATTTATCATTTGCAAAATGCACCCAGGCTGGTCCAGCCGCTGATTGGCTGATAGCCATTTTGTCAGCCAATCCCACTTTGTCAGCCAATCAGCGGCGGTCTATAGCTCAATAATGACGTCATCAGCCCAAATTACAAAAAACTTAATTGTATAAAATTAAGTTAATTTTCACGATAAAAAATATCACCATCGTTTTCAACAGCACTTACTTCATATTTTCGACTACAACCAGCGTATATTTGACAACTTTCAGAAAGGTGAAACATTCCCTTTAACCACCAACAGTAATAACGTGGATGCAGACCAGTACAAAGGATGCCTCTCACTAACCACCAGCTGTTTTGTACAACACTTCAAGGTTCAATGAGTGGAAGGACTGACATTAATTGTCACGAAGGATGGTTGGCAATGACTCACGGAAGTCACAAGAGGGTAGAGAAGGCACGCCACCAGCCCCGTGTCCATGGCACACGGTAATCTGCAGCGCAGGGAAACACGTCTGAATCATCTGAGACGGCTGTTGATCGGCCGTTGACATTTATCTCCAACAAAGTCTGGCATGATTGTCAAGTCATCAAGACTCAAATTTTGGGTTAGGAGACGAAGGCTGGTGGCGAGCGGTCGCTGTCATTGGCTCAACAGTCTGTGCCCAGCAGGGTCCGACGGTCATCTGCCCAAAACTGACAGACAGCGGCCAGTAGTCCCAGACTAAACATAGACGAGCTTTTCGCCAGCATCTGATCTGACTGCCAACATGGCGATACGATAGAGCTATGAATAATGATGACCCGCGCATTGCATCCAACGTTAACGAGGGATCAAGCCTTACCCAAGGCTGATATCGAACGGCGCCCGAAAACCATGGCCACCGATAGGTATTCGCACGGGAAAATCGATCGGCCGGTAACAGTTAGCATACGGAAAAACCCACCCATATGGCCTTGTTGGCGTGCAAATATGACCATTTTGCCACTTTTCACCTGTAGTTATTCGAAGCATTTTGAGCAAACTAAAGTGAATACAGCATGAAATGCACAACCAACAAAGAGAAGGGACTGGCCTTAACAGGCGATTGTGAAGTAAGTCGACCCTCAAACGTGGCATCGCTAGAAAAACGGAGACGCTGCACAATGGAGGGAAGGCGGCGAGACTTGGCCCGCCCTCGTCCCGGCAGTAAAACTTCTTCAGAGCGGTCGACCAGCGCGGCGGGGAGAGAGTATGTGGGACAGTACGCGGCGGACCTCAATGCGTGACATGGCGGGATTTGTTGACTTATCAACGGAAAGGCCTCACCTTCACAACGTGATGGAGCAGCGTAAATTTCGAAGCTTTCGACCACCTGGCGCTGGGGAAGCAACACTTTTCTTGACTGGATGTTTCTCAGCTGAGTAACAAACTCGCTCCAGAGGATACTTTACCCAGCCAGTGTTTCCCATGTGCTGCTCAGATTGAAATCCACACGCAGTCGGGCGGGCGGACATGACGCGCATTGCCGCTGCACCCACTTGCCTGGTGGCCCAGCAGGTCACACAGGGGGGCTGTATTGTCAGCGGCGCGGGCGGCCCGGACATGCCGGCCCACTAACCGTGAGACAGGCGCCGCCGGCAGCGCGCGCGGGCTGCACCATTGACGGCTGCGCACCCCACATGTCGTCTCCCGGGCAGTGGTGAAGAAACCACACTAAACATCCGGCCGGCCGCCGCGCCAGCCGTGCATTGTCCCCACGGCGGCCAGTCAGCAGTGGACCCAACCCGCCGGCCTCGGCCCAGGCCACCCGGCCCGCCGGCCCGCCGGCCTCGGCTCAGGTCACCCAACCCGCCGGCCTCGGCCCAGGTCACCCAACCCGCCGGCCTCAGCTCAGGTCACCCAACCCGCCGACCTCGGCCCAGGTCACCCAACCCGCCGGCCTCAGCTCAGGTCACCCAACCCGCCGGCCTCAGCTCAGGTCACCCAACCCGCCGGCCTCAGCTCAGGTCACCCGGCCTCGGCCCAGGTCACCCGGCCCGCCGGCCTCAGCTCAGGTCACCCAACCCGCCGGCCTCAGCTCAGGTCACCCGGCCCGCCGGCCTCAGCTCAGGTCACCCGGCCCGCCGGCCCGCCGGCCCGCCGGCCTCAGCTCAGGTCAACCCAACCCGCCGGCCTC
Organism: Chirona hameri; assembly: GCA_036785665.1. Taxonomy (NCBI): domain Eukaryota; kingdom Metazoa; phylum Arthropoda; class Thecostraca; order Balanomorpha; family Balanidae; genus Chirona; species Chirona hameri. The sequence continues at coordinate 15,048 of JAXIVJ010018941.1, forward strand.
AGCTCAGGTCACCCAACCCGCCGGCCTCGGCCCAGGTCACCCAACCCGCCAGCCTCAGCTCAGGTCACCCAACCCGCCGGCCTCGGCCCAGGTCACCCGGCCCGCCGGCCTCGGCCCAGGTCACCCAACCCGCCGGCCTCGGCCCAGGTCACCCAACCCGCCGGCCTCAGCTCAGGTCACCCAACCCGCCAGCCTCAGCTCAGGTCACCCAACCCGCCGGCCTCAGCTCAGGTCACCCAACCCGCCAGCCTCAGCTCAGGTCACCCAACCCGCCAGCCTCAGCTCAGGTCACCCAACCCGCCGGCCTCGGCCCAGGTCACCCGGCCCGCTGGCCTCGGCCCAGGTCACCCAACCCGCCGGCCTCGGCCCAGGTCACCCAACCCGCCGGCCTCAGCTCAGGTCACCCAGCCCGCCGGCCTCAGCTCAGGTCACCCGGCCCGCCGACCCGCCGGCCTCAGCTCAGGTCACCCAACCCGCCGGCCTCAGCTCAGGTCACCCGGCCCGCCGGCCCGCCGGCCTCGGCCCAGGTCACCCAACCCGCTGGCCTCAGCCCAGGTCACCCAGCCCGCCGGCCTCAGCTCAGGTCACCCAACCCGCCAGCCTCAGCTCAGGTCACCCAACCCGCCGGCCTCGGCCCAGGTCACCCAACCCGCCGGCCTCAGCCCAGGTCACCCGGCCCGGCCCAGGTCACCCGGCCCGCCGGCCTCAGCTCAGGTCACCCAACCCGCCAGCCTCGGCCCAGGTCAACCAACCCGCCGGCCTCGGCCCAGGTCACCCAACCCGCCGGCCTAGGCCCAGGTCACCCGGCCCGCCGGCCTCAGCTCAGGTCACCCGGCCTCGGCCCAGGTCAACCCAACCCGCCGGCCTCGGCCCAGGTCACCCGGCCCACCGGCCTCAGCTCAGGTCACCCAACCCGCCGGCCTCAGCTCAGGTCACCCAACCCGCCGGCCTCGGCCCAGGTCACCCGGCCCACCGGCCTCAGCCAAGGTCACCCGGCCCGCCGGCCTCAGCTCAGGTCACCCGGCCCGCCGGCCTCAGCTCAGGTCACCCGGCCCGCCGGCCTCAGCTCAGGTCACCCGGCCCGCCGGCCTCAGCTCAGGTCACCCGGCCCGCCGGCCTCAGCTCAGGTCACCCGGCCCGCCGGCCTCAGCTCAGGTCACCCGGCCCGCCGGCCTCAGCTCAGGTCACCCGGCCCGCCGGCCTCAGCTCAGGTCACCCAACCCGCCGGCCTCGGCCCAGGTCAACCAACCCGCCGGCCTCAGCCCAGGTCACCCGGCCCGGCCCAGGTCACCCGGCCCGCCGGCCTCAGCTCAGGTCACCCAACCCGCCGGTCTCGGCCCAGGTCAACCAACCCGCCGGCCTCGGCCCAGGTCACCCAACCCGCCGGCCTAGACCCAGGTCACCCGGCCCGCCGGCCTCAGCTCAGGTCACCCGGCCTCGGCCCAGGTCAACCCAACCCGCCGGCATCGGCCCAGGTCACCCGGCCCGCCGGCCTCAGCTCAGGTCACCCAACCCGCCGGCCTCAGCTCAGGTCACCCAACCCGCCGGCCTCGGCCCAGGTCACCCGGCCCACCGGCTTCAGCCCAGGTCACCCGACCCGCCGGCCTCAGCTCAGGTCACCCAACCCGCCGGCCTCGGCCCAGGTCAACCAACCCGCCGGCCTCAGCTCAGGTCACCCAACCCGCCGGCCTCGGCCCAGGTCAACCAACCCGCCGGCCTCAGCCCAGGTCACCCGGCCCGGCCCAGGTCACCCGGCCCGCCGGCCTCAGCTCAGGTCACCCAACCCGCCGGCCTCGGCCCAGGTCAACCAACCCGCCGGCCTCGGCCCAGGTCACCCAGCCCGCCGGTCTCGGCCCAGGTCACCCGGCCCACCGGCCTCAGCCCAGGTCACCCGGCCCGCCGGCCTCAGCTCAGGTCACCCGGCCCGCCGGCCTCAGCTCAGGTCACGCGGCCCGCCGGCCTCAGCTCAGGTCACCCGGCCCGCCGGCCTCAGCTCAGGTCACCCGGCCCGCCGGCCTCAGCTCAGGTCACTCGGCCCGCCGGCCTCAGCTCAGGTCACCCGGCCCGCCGGCCCGGCCGGACCGAGCCGGCCCACTGTGGCTCCGATTACATAACGGACCGCAGAGGGGGGGGGGGGGGGTCATGCAGGGCACGGTGGCGAAGCGGGGCGTTACCGTTCCCCTGATGGTGACCGGACACATTACCGACAAGGTCAGCCGGCCCTGACGCCGAGATGGATGTTATATCTTCACTGCTCCGCGGTGACAGATGAGTGCCAGCTGCCAAGCGGAGATGGGGACCGCTGCGGTCCCACGGGCACGGGCCCGTGTCGACGTCCGTTTCATTTCAAACGGACCATCAAGTCGCTCACACGTCGCTGGTATCAACTGGAGCCGTTTACGCGAACATCACGCTTCTGCGGTAAGCGCCATATCTCGGTCCAGAACATGGGTCTGAGCCAAGATAACGCCCACACAACTGCCTGAGAGTGTAGTGGTATACATAAATACAATGTCCAGCTGGGTTTACACAGGGTCTTCAAATAGTTCGGCGGAAACAACATTACATTAGAAAGCGAGAGGGGCAACGTACTTGAGTGCGGTTTCCCATAAACATAAATAAGCGCTAAGTTATGGATCACGCTGCATTGTTGCAGACTAAGCTCCCATGAAGAAGATAATCACCAAACCAGCTCCGGCGAATTCGCCATCGCACGGATCACGCCGCGCCGTGTGGGTACAAAGACACCACATGTCTGCTGGGATCTGGTGCCGATCACGCTCCCGTCTGAGCCTTCGGCACCGAGCTCCGGTCTCCACCGGTTCTCGGTAGCATCCAGTGGGAATCGGGCCCCGGCCCGTGGTTTGCGGGTGGTTAGACGAGCCGCAGCCGTGGTGGGACGACGCGATACATCGCCGTGACCATGGCCCCCCCGATCGGCCCCGCAGCTCCGTGGAAGCCAGTTCAGCGTCCTCGTGTACCAAGATTTGGACTGAGCTCAGCAGCGAGGGCGCGTCGCCCCCGGATTGGCGTGCGTCCCCGGCGCCGGCCACTGCACCCGTCCCCCGCCCCGCCCCGCCCCGCCGACCAGCGCCGTGCACGCATAGTGCCGGCCTTTCATTGCCGAGCTCGGCCGGTTGGCAGGGTCGTTTGCCGAGTGTCGGGACCCGTCCGGCTGCAGGGCCGGGCTGGGGAGTTTCAACACCCGCCCGCCCCCACTCCACGCTGCCCGGGCGGCAGCAAGACGACCCGACAACAGCAGCAGCACAGCCGCTGCACGTGGCTACCCCGTCCACAGACAGGTCAAGATAAACACTAAACAGTCGCCGTGCGGCCGTCAACTCCTACCACTCAGCACGTGCTGTCCTGCTGTCACAGCCTGCCCCGCGGCCACCCGGGACCACCCGGAGTGACCCCATCCCACACACAAACAATGCCGCGCACACGACCACTGCAGCCTGAACTGCCAAGGTCGGTAGAGCCAGCCGCAACGCGCCCGATGGAGAGAGAAAGCGGAGCTGTCAGGCGCAGGCCCGTGGGATCGAGGGCTGCCAGGGAAGCCGGCACGTGCAATCACAGGGCGGACGATGCGCCCGAGCACGCGCGCTACGCAGGATTTGGCCCGTTTTGGGATGAGCTCCGGGATCAGGTAACGTGCCCAGCCCAGGATAGCGCGATCAGTCCTTCCAACGCCCTATCGCGCCAGATGTGGCAAATCGCACAATCTGCTGCTGCCAGGTTCGAGCCAGAGCCTGCACCGACCAGTGGCTCGCCTCAGTACCAGCGGGAATGCCAGTGGCGTTTTCCCGCCTGGGCAGGGTCTCTTGATGACGCACAGTGCGAGGGCAGGGTCTCTTGATGACGCACAGTGAGAGGTCAAGTGTATCCCATTTCAAATATGCAAGTTTGTCTGAACTTAAACAGATTGACGATGCCATGTAGGGTTCCGACATTTAAGTTTGGTGTAATCTATTCTCCCGGACATTTTCTATTTAATTTCTTCCAGCTCTGTTTTACGGTGGCAGTAGTTGACGCAAATGACTGTTGATATAGACGAGAGGTCATGTATACATTGCTTTAAATTTGCAACTATGAATGTGAAAAACCAGCTTCCGGTAGCTAATTGCGGTACGCCATTAAGGGTTCCGACATTTAAGTTCGGTGTAATCCATTCTCGAAAGTCATCAATGCCCTTTTGCACCGGTTGGCTGTGCCAGTAGTTGACGCACATGACGTTGATATAGACGATAGGTCATGTTTACACTACTTCGAATTTGCAAGTGTGTATATGCGAAAGCAGCTTGTGGTTCAGCTAAATGCGTATACACCATGTCGGGTTCTATTAATACATTTCGAGGCTAATCCGTTCTATATCTGTCGGCGGTGTTTACTGGGTTCCAATTATGTATTTATGCACTCGCCGCAACCGACGCCGTCGGATGCTACAGTTTGACGCATTTGGGCGGCCTGTGTGACGCAGGCAGACGAAGCATTTGACGGCATCGGAGTGCTAGTTGACGTGTGGTCCCCGAACATGTTTAGGATATGGCCCAGGGGTGACCTTGGAACGCGCGTCAATAGATGGGCATTTCCAGTTAGCAATAGCAACAGTGTATCAGGGTGTAACACACACCGCACAGAAAGATCAGAGGTCAGCAGGGGCAGAGATCAGAGGTTAGCCGCAGTCATAACACACCTGCAGTGACAGGACCATACGACCAAAGTTTAATTACTGTGATGTTAACAATAACATGCAGTATCTCTCGGGGCCTGCTGGACCTACTGGACTCACTCACGGGGCCTACTGGACCTACTGGACTCACTCACGGGGCCTACTGGACCTACTGTACTCACTCACGGGGCCTACTGGACCTACTGGACTCACTCACGGGGCCTACTGGACCTACTGGACTCACTCACGGGGCCTACTGGACCTAATGGACTCACTCACGGGGCCTACTAGACCTACTGGACTCCCTAACGGGCCTACTGGGCCTACTGGACTCACTCACGGGCCTTCTGGACCTACTGGACTCACTCACGGGGCCTACTGGACCTACTGGACTCACTCACGGGGCCTACTGTACCTACTGGACTCACTCACGGGCCTACTGGACACCAATTAGCTATTCATAGAACGGCATTAAAGTTGGTGGTTTAGTTGCATGAAGACGATTGCCTGAGTAGTTACCTTGAAGTGATTAAAAGTTAGAATGAGTTAGAATGGAATGCAAAGGTTTCCATTCATTTTTTTTTGTTGTTTCACGTGTACTTTGGCGCAATAGGTACAGAACATCCCAGTTCGTTTGTACCGCTACTAGCACGAGTATACCAGAGAGCTGAATTTGCTAAGCGTATTTTGATTACGAAAGTTGAAAAGAAACAGGGGTTCTTTTCGAGGCAGAGGAAGAGCAGGATGGCCATGCTACCGTGCCCGCCAGCATCGGTTTTTATAGACGTTGAAATCATACACCGCCGACGAGAATGTGCTGCACTGTCAATGGCACCTGACATCGATCTTAATTTGGAAAAGAGGACAGATACAAAACACGTTTGCTGGCCCTAGATATGTGTCCTGACTGCGGCCGTGTCAGCCGTGTCAGCCGTGTCAGCCGTGTCAGCCGTGTCAGCCGTGTCAGCCGTGTCAGCCGTGTCAGCCGTGTCAGCCGTGTCAGCCGTGTCAGCCGTGTCAGCCGTGTCAGCCGTGTCAGCCGTGTCAGCCGTGTCAGCCGTGTCAGCCGTGTCAGCCGTGTCAGCCGTGTCAGCCGTGTCAGCCGTGTCAGCCGTGTCAGCCGTGTCAGCCGTGTCAGCCGTGTCAGCCGTGTCAGCCGTGTCAGCCGTGTCAGCCGTGTCAGCCGTGTCAGCCGTGTCAGCCGTGTCAGCCGTGTCAGCCGTGTCAGCCGTGTCAGCCGTGTCAGCCGTGTCAGCCGTGTCAGCCGTGTCAGCCGTGTCAGCCGTGTCAGCCGTGTCAGCCGTGTCAGCCGTGTCAGCCGTGTCAGCCGTGTCAGCCGTGTCAGCCGTGTCAGCCGTGTCAGCCGTGTCAGCCGTGTCAGCCGTGTCAGCCGTGTCAGCCGTGTCAGCCGTGTCAGCCGTGTCAGCCGTGTCAGCCGTGTCAGCCGTGTCAGCCGTGTCAGCCGTGTCAGCCGTGTCAGCCGTGTCAGCCGTGTCAGCCGTGTCAGCCGTGTCAGCCGTGTCAGCCGTGTCAGCCGTGTCAGCCGTGTCAGCCGTGACAGCCGTGACAGCCGTGTCAGCCGTGTCACTGTGTCAGCCGTGTCAGCCGTGTCAGCCGTGTCACTGTCAGCCGTGTCAGCCGTGTCACTGTGTCATCCGTGCCAGCCGTGGGGTCAGCGGTGTCAGCCGTGTCAGTCGTGTCAGCCGTGTCAGCCGTGTCACTGTGTCAGCCGTGTCATCCGCGTCAG
>JAXIVJ010018942.1:0-21449 GCA_036785665.1 Chirona hameri
GGCGCTTAGTATAACTTTCGAACGGAGAGAGATGGAGAGACACCGTGAAAAGTAGCATGATACCTGTCATAAGGCAAATCCAAAGGAATCCCATTTTGAGCATCTAGGTCAACTTGTTACCTTTGGGGTCAGGTCAATAGCCCTTTGAATTATGATATGACCTTGACGGAAAGGTCATAGGTCACGATCTAAAAGTAGTATACACCTAAAATTGTTCTAGGATACGTATAATTGTTGTAAACTTAGCTACTGAAAATTCCAGCAAGATGCGCAGCATGTGTAAAAAGTTATTCAAGAAAACCCTCAGTAGGGGGGGGGGGCGTTTTAAGACCCCATGTAGGGTGAGGGTTAAGAAAACTTGAATTTTGGCACTTTCCTTATCTACAACTGTTGCTTGTAATAATTCCTGAATTGATGATACATTTTTTTCTTATTGCAGGGTGATCCCGATGAACCACAAAGCGTCAATGTTCTCAGCGTAAGACACGAGGAGCTACATGAACCAACCGGGGGTGCCATTCATCCACAACTTTACTATCTACTGCTACCTCAGCTTTAAAATGTACTGTGAAGGGAGAAGTGCTTAACGTGCTTGCGCACCTGAAGAACCTGTCCGCCGCCAGCACTCCAGCTCGGCTGTAGGCTGCTGCTATGCTCCTCGTTGCCGTCGCTGAATCCAGCGACAACGACGACATCTGGGCTGTAGTCACGTTCTGCGCGGAGCAGTTGCGACTGGTCGTGAAGCCGCCTAAAAACAGAAGGTACTCACAAGTACTTCTGGGAAACGCGGCAGTTTGGGATAGGGTCAGTCTCAAATTGTACAGCATATTGCAGTTCAGTCACCAATGCTCTGCCTTCCGCATTCGAAGACCCTACGTCGGCTCACTTCCGCGCTCCAGGTGAGCTCCGGACTCGATAGCGCGACGATGGCCTACCTCAGCATGCGGATAGAGAAGTTGGAGCCACGCGAGCGGCTCGTGCATTTCGCGATGGACGAAGTGTACTGTGCCCAGATGGTGGAACTAGCCGGTGGAAGGCTTTTTTGGGAGAGAGGTGGTGCTGTCGTCAAGATACTCTTCTGCGCACACAACGCTGTGACCGGGAGATATGGTCTGCCTGCAGCCAGTGCCTCACGTCAAAGCGTGAGGTGAGGTCACATCAGTGAGATATTCCACAAGGTGCTGAAGGGCCTGACCGACCTGGGATTTAAGGTCGTGTCCGTGACAACGGACAATCCCCGAACAAACCAGGCCTGGCACAAGTCGCTTGGTGCAGACGGCCGTCACCCCGAGCATGTTCTAAACCCGTACTCGAAACAGGAAGAAAAGATATTCACTATGTATGACACGGTTCATATATTTAAGAATGTGTACTACGGTCTGACGAGGAGCAGGACTCTCAGTCTGCCGCCGTTCCCGGGCTGGGATGGCCAGGAGGAGCAGGAGGTGCAGGAGCATGAGGAGCAGGACTCTCAGTCTGCCGCCGTTCCCGGGCTGGGAGGACCAGGAGGAGGAGCAGGAGAGTCTGATGAGGAGCAGTCTGATGAGGACCAGGACTCTCAGTCTGCCGCCGTTCCGGGCTGGGATGACCAGGAGGAGCAGGAGGAGCAGGAGAGTCTGACGAGGAGCAGGACTCTCAGTCTGCCGCCGTTCCCGGGCTGGGAGGACCAGGAGGAGCAGGATAGCCTGATGAGGAGCAGTCTGATGAGGACCAAGACTCTCAGTCTGCCGCCGTTCCCGGGCTGGGAGGACCAGGAGGAGAAGGAGGAGCAGTCTGATGAGGACCAGGACTCTCAGTCTGCCGCCGTTCCCGGGCTGGGAGGACCAGCGCGTGCTCGAGGTTAACTTCGACCACCTCGGCATGATCCAAAACACGAAGCTCGGACATTCGGGTAAGCTGGCCTATAGACTGGCGGAAAAGGTACCGAAACTGTCAGTACTGGAACCAGTAAACGTCCAGCTCGCAGCGGCGGCCACGGATGAATCGGGTAAGCTGGCCTATAGACTGGCGGAAAAGGTACCGAAACTGTCAGTACTGGAACCAGTAAACGTCCAGCTCGCAGCGGCGGCCACGGATGAATCGGGTAAGCTGGCCTATAGACTGGCGGAAAAGGTACCGAAACTGTCAGTACTGGAACCAGTAAACGTCCAGCTCGCAGCGGCGGCCACGGATGAATCGGGTAAGCTGGCCTATAGACTGGCGGAAAAGGTACCGAAACTGTCAGTACTGGAACCAGTAAACGTCCAGCTCGCAGCGGCGGCCACGGATGAATCGGGTAAGCTGGCCTATAGACTGGCGGAAAAGGTACCGAAACTGTCAGTACTGGAACCAGTAAACGTCCAGCTCGCAGCGGCGGCCACGGATGAATCGGGTAAGCTGGCCTATAGACTGGCGGAAAAGGTACCGAAACTGTCAGTACTGGAACCAGTAAACGTCCAGCTCGCAGCGGCGGCCACGGATGAATCGGGTAAGCTGGCCTATAGACTGGCGGAAAAGGTACCGAAACTGTCAGTACTGGAACCAGTAAACGTCCAGCTCGCAGCGGCGGCCACGGATGAATCGGGTAAGCTGGCCTATAGACTGGCGGAAAAGGTACCGAAACTGTCAGTACTGGAACCAGTAAACGTCCAGCTCGCAGCGGCGGCCACGGATGAAACGACATGCGCGGCACTTCGGGTCACCGAAGGGCACTTCGGGTCTTTGCAGAACACCGAGTCAGGCCGGTGTTCTTCAGTGACTTCAGTGACTTAGTGACTGTGCGGGCTTCTCCGATACAGCAGCTTTACAGCAAATCCAATCCGACCACATCGAGGGCCACTTTGGACACCTGAGGAAACTCGCTGGAGGAAACTATTGGGCCAGCGTGCGGTAGTGTTTTTTATAACTAGGCCGCCATCCGGGCAAAGGGGGTTAGTTCGGTGGTCCGGGTTTACCGTAGCAGAGATCTCCAGCAGAATGCAATCTTCGCAGCAACAGAAGCAGCAGGACACTGTGACTGTACATGAACTGGCCGTGATAGTAACCAGCAGGAGCAGCAGGAGGACACTGTGACTGTACAGGAACTGGCCGTGATAGTAACCAGCAGGAGCAGCAGCAGGACACTGTGACTGTACAGGAACTGGCCGTGATAGTAACCAGCAGGAGCAGCAGGAGGACACTGTGACTGTACAGGAACTGGCCGTGATAGTAACCAGCAGGAGCAGCAGGAGGACACTGTGACTGTACAGGAACTGGCCGTGATAGTAACCAGCAGGAGCAGCAGGAGGACACTGTGACTGTACAGGAACTGGCCGTGATAGTAACCAGCAGGAGCAGCAGGAGGACACTGTGACTGTACAGGAACTGGCCGTGATAGTAACCAGCAGGAGCAGCAGGAGGACACTGTGACTGTACAGGAACTGGCCGTGATAGTAACCAGCAGGAGCAGCAGGAGGACACTGTGACTGTACAGGAACTGGCCGTGATAGTAACCAGCAGGAGCAGCAGGAGGACACTGTGACTGTACAGGAACTGGCCGTGATAGTAACCAGCAGGAGCAGCAGCAGGACACTGTGACTGTACAGGAACTGCCCGTGATAGTAACCAGCAGCTTCATTGAAGACCTTGATGACTCAACTAAGTCTGCGCTCGGCCACATAGCCGGTTACCTGTCTCGCTCGGCCACGAAGGGGGGCAAGTGCGGATCATGCGCTGAGCTACTCGTCAACAAACAGTCCCGTCACTGGACGTCCAGCTGGACGCGGGTCTCCAACAGGTACCGCCTGTATATGCACGCTTCACAGAACTGCTGGGCAGGGGAAAACTCCCTTGTCCTTCGCCCACGGCAATAGACCTCACCTCCAGAATCTGTTGGGCGTGGAGGTGTCTCATGCGTGATGAAGCCTGTCGACGGCGGCTGTTCGACTGTCATATGCCACGCACAGTGTCTGTGGAGCTGCACAGTGTCTGTCGAGGTAATGAGTGAGGTGGAAACAAGCTGACGTATCGCCCATCATCTGCCGCAGCGGACACTGCCTCAGCAGTAGCAGTGACGTATCGCTCTTCATCTGCCGCAGCGGACACTTCCTCAGCAGTAGCAGCGACGCTGCGGCTCATCATCTGCCGCAGCGGACACTGCCTCAGCAGTAGCAGTGACGCTGCGGCTCTTCATCCGCCGCAGCGGACACTGCCTCAGCAGTAGCAGTGACGCTGCGGCTCTTCATCTGCCGCAGCGGACACTGCCTCAGCAGTAGCAGCGACGCTGCGGCTCATCATCCTCCGCAGCGGACACTGCCTCAGCAGTAGCAGTGACGCTGCGGCTCTTCATCCGCCGCAGCGGACACTGCCTCAGCAGTAGCAGTGACGCTGCGGCTCTTCATCCTCCGCGGCGGACACTGCCTCAGCAGTAGCAGTGACGCTGCGGCTCTTCATCCTCCGCAGCGTACACTGTCTCAGCAGTAGAAGTGACGCTGCGGCTCTTCATCCTCCGCAGCGGACACTGCCTCAGCAGTGTGTTGCAGCGGATGGCAGGCGCACTGTTTAACCTGTTTGCCGGAAACCTGGTTAGGGATACAAACAGCAGCCTGCACCGCAAGAGGAAGTCCGAGGCTCCTGTCAGCCGCAGAAGTGGTGCAAAACGCTCGCGAAACGACGATAAACGCTCGCGAAACGACGATAAACGTCGCAAGCTATGCGGCATCAAGCAAATGTAGCAAGAGAAGTCGAGGATCCGGAAATGTGTTGCGCCAAGCAGAAATATTTTCGATTTTTTTTTGTGGAACACATGAGATATGTTGTCCATTGCGCATCCAAATTGAAGGTCATGCAAATATGTACCCCCTTTATCGCTTCATACAGACGGTGTGTTCAAAATTTCCGTTCCCTTCGTCCAATTATTGTGCATTTTAGGTTTAAAGTTGCTGGTTCCTCACTTGCACGTGCTCACGTTTCCATGCGTATACCCACTGCGAACAACCTGTGGTGCGGACATGTTAAAAACAGCTCAGAGTACGGAGGCATTATAAGCATCCACAGCGAACAACCTGTGATGCGGACATGTTAAAAACAGCTCAGAGTACGGAGGCATTATAAGCAACCACAGCGAACAACCTGTGATGCGGACATGTTAAAAACAGCTCAGAGTACGGAGGCATTATAAGCATCCACAGCGAACAACCTGTGATGCGGACATGTTAAAAACAGCTCAGAGTACGGAGGCATTATAGGCGATAGCCAATAAAGAACGACAACGACCCGGCAATCTTTGGAATGACTACACCATACAAATATCAGCAGCAACCCTCACGTGACACGCGCGACATGCTCTCTTTCGACCCACATGTTGGTCAAATCCACCCTCAAACAAATGTCCGAAGTGTGTGGCTTTAGAAGGACTAAGACGGGAATACTATTATATTTACGGATGCAAAGATATATGAGGCCAAACATTTGTCAAATGCAGCCTATTCGTCCCATTAGTACCCTTATGACAATCATAAAATTCCGTGTCCAATCCAGTTACGTACAGTTGTATATGGTTTTAGTTTAACTTGCTTTGGTAACATATTTTGAGCTCATTCTGTTATGGCGGATGGAACTCGTTTGGCGATGATCTCCAGATTACATACCTATCACTTGATGAATGTTTTGGTGTGTAAGGAAAAAAAGACATTTGAACTCAACAGCATGATTTAATCCGGATATCGATACAGTGATTGCCATATACTCAAATGACTTTGTAAGGACTCAAAGAACACATCTGCGAGATAAAATAAATTATAGGCCCACGATCGTTGGTGCCGTCATTGGATTTTAAATGTCTTCTGTTTTACAATTGCAGCTGTTGATGGGTTTCTTGGAGGCAGGCTTTTAATTGCAAAGCCAATATTTCGTCAGGCCCGGCGCCAACCAAGTCGCACCTGTGTCCGTCCAAATCACAGACCGCCTTCTGGGTGCCAGTAATATTTGTTCGCCAGCACTGGAGCACGTCTGTTTTGCTGTTGGGTGTCTCTGCTTTATGCCAGGCAAGATAAGAAATGCTTATGCGATCTCACATATATTATTTTAAACGTAATGAACTTATATATGATTAACAACAAATTATGTATTTGTAAAAGCGAATTCATTCGTAATTAATTCGTAAATTATTCATTCGTATGGTGCGGCACACCGAAGTCATGGATTGTATATCGTTAACGTCAGACTCAAAGATGATATGCCCCCCGTCCTCTTATTCCTCTCGGCAGGTAAGTTGGCAAGTGCAGGTAAGTTGGCACCCACACGACGTCATCCCGCCACACGGCAAGACAAGATGTCGGTCATAGATGTCGGTTCCAACTCCGATTCGTGCTACCTTGATTCTCCCTGGACTGCGATGGCGTGATTATGTGATGTACTTTCCCACTTCATGCCGGCACACATATTGTCTAAAGCAATGGAAAAAGAAAACGCTCAAAGTTATGAAATGTTTTTTTCTTTCTTGATTACGAAATAAATCAAGAGTTTATCACTTGTGTCATTTGTAACCCTCTGAAGTACACGATTTGAGGAAAACACATCCTGATACTGGTACTTTTGAGGTATTCAACGACGTTTTCTTACCAAGCATAGCCGAACGACCCAGATTACGTAGGCAATTAGTTCAAGCGCATTTGATAGTTTCTTATAAATAACAACTATAACTAGTTAAGACCATGGTTATCTAAACAACCCAGTGCATCTCAGCTAAATTGAGCTCAGCTGAATTGAGAAACCTACATCGGTAAGCTGATCGGATTTCACCTCTAAGTTTCCCCAAAGCCGTGATTTTGTGCCGACATGACGCGATCAGTAACACGCCCCGGCCAAACCAGAACAATGTTCAATGTTGAGTCCGATGCGGAGGTGGACTTCAGGTGGCGGTGGTGGCGGTGGTGGACCGCTGGCTCGGGGACGGCTGGTGGTGGCGGTGGTGGCGGTGGTGGCGGTGGTGGCGGTGGTGGCGGTGGTGGCGGCGGTGGTGGTGTTGGCGGTGGTGGTGGTGGTGGTGGTGGTGGCGGTGGTGGCGGTGGTGGCGGTGGTGGTGGTAGCGGTGGTGGTGGTAGCGGTGGTGGTGGTAGCGGTGGTGGTGGTAGCGGTGGTGGTGGTGGTGGCGGCGGTGGTGGTGGTGGCGGCGGTGGTGGCGGTGGTGGCGGCGGTGGCGGCGGTGGCGGCGGTGGCGGCGGTGGCGGTGGCGGTGGCGGTGGCGGTGGCGGTGGCGGTGGCGGTGGCGGTGGCGGTGGCGGTGGCGGTGGCGGTGGCGGTGGCGGTGGCGGTGGTGGCGGTGGTGGCGGTGGTGGCAGTGGTGGCGGTGGTGGTGGTGGTGGTGGTGGTGGTGGTGGTGGTGGTGGTGGTGGTGGTGGTGGTGGTGGTGGTGGTGGTGGTGGTGGTGGTGGTGGTGGTGGTGGTGGTGGTGGTGGTGGTGGTGGTGGTGGTGGTGGTGGTGGCGGCGGCGGCGGTGGCGGCGGTGTGGACCGCTGGCTCGGGGACGGCAGGCGCACCTCTCCGTCGGCCCCGGCTGCCAAAACAAGCCACAGCCGGTCCTCCCGGCTGACTCACCGACACCGGGCCAGCTGTCACGCTAGAGGCTGCACGCTAGAGGCTGGTCTGAGCTCCGACACCGGACCAGCCGTCACTGCACGCTAGAGGCTGGTCTGAACTCCGACACCGGACCAGCTGGCACTGCACGCTAGAGGCTGGTCTGAGCTCCGACACCGGACCAGCCGTCACTGCTCGCTAGGGGCTGGTCTGAGCTCCGACACCGGACCAGCCGTCACTGCTCGCTAGAGGCTGGTCTGAACTCCGACACCGGACCAGCTGTCACTGCACGCTAGAGGCTGGTCTGAACTCCGACACCGGACCAGCTGTCACTGCACGCTAGAGGCTGGTCTGGCTCCGACACCGGACCAGCCGTCACTGCTCGCTAGGGGCTGGTCTGAGCTCCGACACCGGACCAGCCGTCACTGCTCGCTAGAGGCTGGTCTGAACTCCGACACCGGACCAGCTGTCACTGCACGCTAGAGGCTGGTCTGGCTCCGACACCGGACCAGCCGTCACTGCACGCTAGAGGCTGGTCTGGCTCCGACACCGGACCAGCCGTCACTGCTCGCTAGGGGCTGGTCTGAACTCCGACACCGGACCAGCCGTCACTGCTCGCTGTACGGAGACTGACACAGTTTGAGTAGCGCTAAAGTGTAATTTAAAGTATTATTATCATTTAGAAATTGCACTTTAGCCTCTGGCTTAGTTTGTTTTTGGGATACAAAAAAATACGCTCAAATCAATTGTAATACAGTGACAGCTGGTCCTTTTGGTCATTTTGGTGTTACTGCAAGAGGACAAAGGCAAACCTATTTGTGTTGTGAAGCCCAGTTGACAATTATGGCTGCATTTTATAGCACCGAAAAGGTCAGCACGGAGTGCAGCGTTTTCTCTCAAAACAAGCCAGCTTCATTTAATTTCAAGCCGAGGGGTAGCTCCACCTTTCACACATGCGCTCACGCAGTCTCGAACGCTCAGAGAAGAGAGCACAATAAACCTTATGTCAGTCAGGGCCTCCCGTAACCGTTTTGGACTGGGTGGGCATTTTGGCGAGGCGGGCTTAGATTATGGGGAGGGGCACCTGCACATGTGTGGTTTGTAACTTTGCATCCATCTTAACCCGCGCCCCGCTGGGGTCTCCAGCCGAACGCGCCCCGCTGGGGGGGGGGGTAAATTATAACCCCCCCCCCCTCGTATCTTCCGAACCAATGATCGCAGCAAGACGCACAAGTCGGCGATCGAAAGCTCTCAATGAAACAAATATAATGCATACCCTAAATTCTTAAAATAAGGTCACATGTCAGGTCAAAAGTCAAAATCGAGGTATTTGAGTTGATGGCCATACTTTCCTTTCAAAGCCTTATATTGCGACTATTGCCGCACAAAGTGCTCTCAAAGGTATAATGCATCTCCCGCATAAGCGAAAGTGAAATTGTAAGCAAAGGTCAAGGTCTGTCACAAAAGGTCACTAATGTCTACGGAAGTCATACGACACATGTTTTATGGGTTATTTTACACGTATAATTCGATAGTAGTAGCCATTTTCACAACCTGACCCCATATCATGGGCCTTAGGCAGGGCCTCGGCTAAGGAACTCTCACTGGGGGGGGGGGGCAATTCGAAAAAAACATGCTGCTAAGGCATATGGTTAAGCGCAGGCACGTAGCCAGGATTTGTATCGGGGAGGGGGGGGGGGGCACGTCAGTGGTAGCATCATATTTCGCTCCTCAGCCAAATTTGTCGTTATTTTATCTAGTATAAATTGGTTTGCCCACGGGGAGGGGGAGGGAGGCTATGGCCGTGCCCCCCCCCCCCCCCTTGCTTCATCCTTGATTAAGCGTACCTATGAATAGGGACTGATACATTTTAAGTGTGATAACGACGAACATAAGTGTAAAACATAAATCAAATAGTAGAATAATACAATAATGAAGCTAAATAAAAATGATAAATTTAAACACCCTCATCTTCGAAGGTCCACACATGTGATGTCGATTTTTGAAAACGATTTGGGGGACCGAACGGGAACGGAGCGAAGGGTCCACCGGCGCCATAGCTTTACCAATACAACTAAATCGGTCGAACATTAACACATTTCCTGAAGGAAGATCTAAGCAGGTTATACGAGGGAGAATTTGTTTTAAAGCAGTTCTTAACCCGCACCCTACCGGTGCTCGGCATCAGCTTAGTCGTGCTAGGGGAGGCATATGACGCCCCCACCCCCGAACTCGGCTCCAATGGGGATTAGGAAAAATCCGCAAATACCGTTAGATAGCTCGTCTAAATTCATGTCGAAATTGTTACATCGCTCAGTCAAACACTGTGGCTATGGCTGGACCACAAACTTCTTTGGAGGTGGGGCCACTTGATGTGACCTGGTAACCTCACCTGAGGTGACCTGAGTCAATTTGTTTACTTAAGGTGCGCAATTCATGCCGAAACAGCTGTGCCAGAAACGGTGGTGCTGCACGCCGCTAATTCTCGCAAAAAAAATAGGGGGTGTCCCAACCCAGCCTCCCCTAAAACGACCCACCTTCGGCTCGGCACAACACGAATTTGTTTGCAAAAGCACACAAGTCGGACGAGACAGTTCTTCAAAACGACGTTGTTGGATGTTCTTGATGCGCCAATGGACCAAGGGCTCAATTAGAGCCATCATATCCCTTACACAATAAAACAAAAACATTAGTTAAATATTTTGTGAGATGTTTCATTTTCGACTAAAAAACTATCTAATTAATAAAATAGCTGACCTGCAATTATCAACTCCTCATCAAATTGCCGTATTAACCAGTGCAGATCCAACCCATGCAATAGGTATTCCTTGCAATGGAAAATGGCATCCCTTGGAATGGAAAACGAGGCCCCAAAACTAAGAATAGTTGTTACCATGGTTGTTGCCGTTGATTGCTGATTACTGTACAACTCATCTCACATATTACGGTTAGACGTTAATAACTGGAATCATTGTTATTCGTTTTGAACGTATTTTAAAGCTTTCGAATGGTGCTCTTACCACGTAAACGTGGCATATTGCTTTCGAAACGAAATACACAAAACTCGGGGCCGTCGTCCTACCAAGCATCGGGCTGATATCGGCTCAACGTCGGCATGTTTTCGAGAGACCCATTCATCATCGGTCGTGTCGGCCAAATGCTGGCACATAGCCCTACATTTATTCGTTAGATATGCGGTGAAATCGGTTATTCGATCGAAATATGGCTGTGGGGACCGAAGGAGCTTAGGGGGCCGAAGACCACCCTAGAGGAGAAAACAACTCAAACTTTACGAAGGAGAGAAATATTGCTTCGCCGATATTCCCAGGTTTCGGCGTGTGATGTGATGAAGGTGGTTTTTGGGTAGTCTATGCTCCTAGAACCAACGAATTCATCAGCAACTTGGTTTTCCACGGATCACCGTGGCTGAAACCATGGTATATGTGTCAAATGCCTGATCTAAGGCCAGACGCAAGGGAGAACCCAGAACGTCAAAAAAAGTTGTTTTGCGGCGAAATCCACAAAAAGTATAAAACAATAAAACTCATCGGAGTTTGCTTCTTTATGGATGAATGGGTGATTAATAAACTTTCTTTCGTAAAGGTTTCTTGGCTTTTTAATTAGAAAATACGTCATTTTGTTTATTTCATGTGGTTTGGGGGCTATAAGCCTTGGCCCCCTTGGATCCGCCATTGGCCAGTAAACATTGAAGGAGCCAAAAGCATCTTTGGGGACCAAACTCAAAATATTGAGACCGATGGCCACCCGAAACGTATATAAATCGACACCTGTGGTCCAAGCCAATTTCGAACCGACGCGACGAGGGGCGGGTATCCGTCCACAAGATCTCAAAGCTACGCTAGGTAGATGCAAACAGTGTTGTATTGGTTTTAAGTTGAAAGCATGCTTCAGTGACGCTTTTATCTACTTTACAGACCGTGCAATCGTACGATACCTACGCATTTTGCTCCCACTAGGGGGGCAAAATCTGGTCACTGGGGAGGGAGCTAGCAGTCACTGCGGGGGAATCTGCCCCCCCCCCCTCCCCCCCATTCACATGCTATCCGAGGCCGTGGCGCACAGTGTCACCCGACCCGAAAGCGTCGGGTGGTGACAGTTTTTTTTAAAGGCTAGTGATGCATCATATATAGTATCCTAGTGCCCGTTCGTGTCTCGCTTGTGTATCCTAGTGCCAACTCAGTTTCACTGGGGGGGGGGGGGGGCAATTGCCCCCCGAGTTAACATGTTATCCGAGGCCCTGGCCTAAGGTGAAGTTCAGGTCAAGGTCAGGTCACAAAGTCAAAATTTGATATTTATTCATCTAAATCAAAAGGCATGTTTCAAGACCAGTCTTGTCTCAGAAATACAGTGGTGACATTTATTGGTCAGTGTCTGGCCAGTA
Organism: Chirona hameri; assembly: GCA_036785665.1. Lineage (NCBI taxonomy): Eukaryota > Metazoa > Arthropoda > Thecostraca > Balanomorpha > Balanidae > Chirona > Chirona hameri. Next base: position 11,936 of record JAXIVJ010018942.1, read on the forward strand.
AAAAAAACGTCTTGAGTTACTCATACTTAGGGAGCCATAAGTCAGTCAAAAATAAAGATATTGCTTTCGAATTTGGTTTTGGTATCGTCCATACTGGATTCTCCAATACATATTCCGTTTTTTTAATATCTTTTTAAAGAACTTTGATTTTGTGGGAATTTTCCGAAAAAAAAATTTTTTTTGGGGGGAGGGGGTCAAAACCCAATTGTATTGCCAATGGGAGATGGCCATTTTTAAGAAAATATCATTTCCTTTTTTGTAGTTTTGTATTTCCAATTTGCATTAAAACTCGATTTTCTACGATTTTTCAAACATTTATCGTTTTTCCAACAAAAATGGCATGACATGACGTCATTAAAACGTTATTATCTACCGAAGTCCTACACCAATTTCATTGAAATTTGGTGATAAGACGTGAAATTGATGCAGCATAAGGTGCTGAACTTATCTCCCAGCAGGCGCGGGTTAACCTGACTGCTGAAATGAACCGTCTTGCATGGAAAGGCCCTGAGATCGTGAATAGAAATACAAAATGACGGGAACACGATGAACGATATTTATTATATTATATCTGAACTCAGGAAATCCCTCGAATCACATAGTAATGAGGATGGCCAGTGCAGCAGTTAGTATAGCAGCAACTGTGCTGTGTATATCTGGGTAACAGCTACCCAGTTCATAATGAATGACTAGAATAATGACTCAAATCCGTAGGTTTTCTCTGTGATGGACTCCGATTTGGTGTGGCGTGATTAGTCTATCCATGCGCATCAAAATGCTTCCAAACAGGAACAATGGCTACCGATGCCAGAATGGTTACTTTGCTGCTTTCTGGTCACCGAGAGGGGACGGGAGATTACGGATGCCCGTAATTTCGTAGTTTACAACTGGGTGGGCAAATTCTCGCCACTGGGTGGGCATTTTGGAGCACTGGGTGGGCATTTTGGAGCACTGGGTGGGCATTTGCCCACCCAGTTACCTACTTACGGGAGGCCCTGATGTCAGTATATGATATATGATAAGCAGTAGGATAAGCAGGAATTGCCGGAGGATGAGCAGCAAATATATGTTAAGGAAACAATTTTCCCAATTTCTCAAAATGTTTTACATTCCCATAAAAAGATATGATATAATGATTTTTTTTGCGGTAAACCAGCGCCGCTCATGGGCATCAGAGATACTGTCTCGCCCTACACGAGTGTGTTCCGGCGCAGTCTTCCTCACAGGCGTTCTTTTCCGGCGCAGTCTGCCTCACAGGCGTTCTTTTCCGGCGCAGTCTTCCTCAAAGGCGTTCTTTCAGGGTCCTAGGATTGCTTTGGAGCTGGGGTGCGGAGTGGAAAATTCTGGCCAAAATAAGCATAGAGTGGAAAATTCACACCAAAAAAATATGTACTCGGCTTTATCAATACCCAATTACCCGCTTGCCAGAATAAGTTATTACCTATGCCAATTCTTACCAGTCTTTCCCTCCACAGGCTGTCTCTATCATTGCATTAATAAATCAGAATCAATTTGGAAAGAAGGAGTCGAAAATTCACAATAAAACGCAGGAAAAGGAGTGGACATATAGTATCCATAGGGTGTCGATTTCCACCCAAATTTTCCAATGCTAGGACACTGCCGGTTCTTTTGATGACGCGCTGGATTGCTGCGGATTGCTGGGGTGTAGGTTTCTATTCAGTTGGGGGGCTTCAGCCCCCCCCCCCAGCTGGGGCTTCAGCCCCCCAACGTTACGAAAAAGTGGGTCAAATCTGGGAAGAACTCTGCATTGTGTGGATTTTGATGGTACTTTAAGCGATTTTTTTTTGTCAAGCTCAGCCTCCCCCAACTTGTGTGGAGAATGTACGCCCCTGGCTGCGGTCCAGTCTCTATTCAGGCGCAAGCTATGGCAATTGGGAACGCTGGCCGCCCTTCTGCCGGCCCGGATCTGCATTAGCCGGATAAGCCACGCCGCCGCCTGAATATACACAACGCCGCACACTGTTCTAAAGCCCTGCAGGTACCACACTTGTCCTCAAATCACCTATAAGCCCGAACGAAACCACCTCTCAAACCACCTATACACTTCCCGCGCTGGCCGCAGCGGTGACTGTTCAGGGCGCGATGACCGCGTTTGTGTCACGGGTGACCGACGCGGCGGCGGCGGCGGCGGCGGCGGCGGCGGCGGCGGTGGAGGACGAGGGACGGAGGGCCAGAATAAACCCGGGCGGCCGGCCAGACCGCTGTCCTCCGCCGGACACCCAGCGCCACAGACACCCGGGAAAAGGTCGGGCTTTAAAGAAACTTCAGTGGAGAGGTTTCAGTTTCACATAAGCTTTACAGAAGATGGGCGGGGTAGTCACGGGTTAAAGTCGAGGAAACAAGCAGTGGTGGTGAGTAAGACCCAGTGGTCTGCCAATGACATGTCGTTCAATGAGATCTCCATCAAAATCATCTCATTCACGGTCACTATTTTTTTAAGGAAGCCGACAAGACGTAATGTTTTATTGGTGGATGCTTTCCTAATATTTTCATCTTACTTGATAAACATAAGCTAGAGGTGCAGAAACAGGATGATACTCGGCTGACATTATAATGGGGACAATGATAACCCTTCCTCAGGGGCCCGGCAACGATTTTAAAGTTGGGGGGGGGGGGGGGCGAAACCAAATATTTTGTTTTGGCATCTCACTTCTAATCTTGGTGCACCTTTTCGTTGTCAAATTTTACTCATTGGAAAACCGAAAACACGGTCCGAAATCTCATCAAAAATAACTTTGAAATTATTTCTCCATTTTTTGGTTCAGGTCAATATTGAGGTCACCAGAGGTCATCAAAGGTCATATTTTCCAGTTTTAGGACATCGCTCCAGGAACCCCCAAATATCTCAGGAACTAGGATAGCTAGGAACAAACTAAAATAAACAATCGAAAGTTCTTGCAATATTCAATCATAACGTGTCATCCAATTTTATCTCAGGTTAACAGTTTGCGCTCCAGAGGTCATCAAATGTTAAAGGGGCTATTTTTTGGCAAAACGTTCAGAAAATAACTGTTTACCTAATAAAAATACGGGCAATTATTTTGATGACATGTTCGTCTCGTCAAAGCGCTTCGAATCACATTCATTTGGACCAGTTTAGATCAACTCAGAACTTTGACCTCAGGTCAAGGTCAAGTGGCGTCCCAAGTAGGTCATGTTGCATATTGGGAGGCATGTCTCGAGAAGACAAACACATTTATGCCGATTTCACTTCATTATATTCATTCTATCGGAGAGTTATTGACACAAAAAGTGTTGGTGACCTCAGATGACCTCGGTTGACCCTGCAGGGGTCACTGAACAAAAATTGAACCTGGATCATCAGTAATAGCATATGATAACATGATGCTGAAGGAATTGGACTGATATGCGTATCCTCGGAATAGGAAACATTGTAATATTTCCCCATTGACTTATAATGGGAGGTCACGAAATTGACCCGACCGGCGACCTTAGGTCACCGATATTCAAAATCGTAGATACTCAAATTGTATGTACCTATGACCTTATGAAATCCTGTAAGTTTGAAACCGATCGGTCAAAAACTGTGGCTGTGGTACGACCGCAAACTTATTTGGAGGTGTGGTCACGTGACCTGATCTGAGATGACCCGTGGTCAAGAATTGCACACAATGTGGATAATTGATGCCCGAACAGGTGTGCCAAAAACAGCGGCTGAAACGGCGGCGCTGTGCACCGTGCGCCGTTTTTTAAACGGCGGCGCTGTGCGCCGTGTGCTGTTTTTGAAACGGTGGCGCTGTGCGCCGTGCGCCGTTTTTGAAACGGCAAAAACGGCGCGCCGCCGTTTTTCGCTATCCTCGAAAAACCTTGGGGGGGGGGGGGGGGGTTAGACCTATGGGGGGGGGGGCGTCTAAATGCCCCGCCCCCGGCACGGCGCAGGTTAACATAAAAATAAATAAAAATATGAAAAGTAGTGGTCATGCCACCCCCCGTTTCCTTTGTAAACCCGCCTGTCGCCTGATAAAATACTCATACCTGACGCCTGACTTTTTTCTCTTGAAGAAGTCCACCAGTGTGGGCTGCACTGACCTCTTCATCACCGTATCACGGTAACCTACGACATATACGTAACTCTTGCTTGCAATTGCCGCCCCGTCGGCATAGACAGCGAGGACAGCTAGAGGGCCGCTCGCCAGTTTGACCACATCCGTAACGTTGACGTGGGATAAACTTATAAACAAAATGCAGCAGATGTGTATCACCGTCAGTGCAGCGGCGGATCCAGGACGTGAGTTTGGGGGCGGGGGCAAAATTCAAAAAAGTCTCACATAATTCTGAAAACTCATCGGATTTAGCTTGCTTATGCATTGATAGCTGATTTAACCCTCGCCCTACCGGAACTTTTTTCACCTTCGCCCTACGGGGGTCCTAAAAAGACCCCCTGTTAACTTCCAAACCAAGCAAGATAGAGCAACGCGGTAAGAGCAACGCGGTAAGCAACATGTTGCCTGTCATGTTTGGAATCTAACGGTATGCAATTTTTAGGTTTCAGGTCAACAAGTGACCTTCCAGGTCTAGTGAATGACCTCGATCGACCACGTCCAGAACAGCGAGTTTGCTCTGTCAGAAAACCTCAAAATGAGAAATTGATAAATTGATAAACGTAAATAAAAAAGGCATATTCCTAGACCAGTTTTGTTTCAGAAATACAGAAAAGGTAATTATTTATTCGTATCTGGTCAAAAAAGTCCAAAAAGTTATTAAAAAAATGAAGTCATGAATTTCTTACACTTAGGGAGCCATCACTCAGTCAACAATAGAGATATTTCTTTGAAATTTGGTTTTAGTATTTTCCATACTCAGTTCTCTCACATATATTCCGTTTTTTTACATTTTTGAAAATTTTGATTTTGTGGTAATTTTTCCACAAAAAAAAATCCGTTTTTGTTCATTTTGGGGAACAAAAACCCAAAACTTCGAAAATCCGAGATTGGCAATTCAAAGAAAATGAAATTTTTATCTTTGCTTAATTGAGTTTGCAATTTGCTTTAAAACTCTGTTTTCTACAATTGTTCAAACATTTATCGTTTTTCCACCAACATGACGTCATCAAAACATCATTATTTCCCAAATTTATAAATCAATTTCAATGCAATTTTTACAGCATACGTATAATTGTTGTATACTTAGCTACTGAAAATTTCAGCAAGATGCGCCGCATGTCTAAAAAGTTATGTAAGAAAAACATCAGGGGGTCGTTTTAGGACCCTCGCCCCCGTAGGGCGAGGGTTAAAGCAAGCCTTCCATGGTAAAAGTTGCTTAGATTTTCTTCCATAGCAGGAAATGTGTCAATTTTGCTCCGATTTCAGGCGGTTTGGGGGGGGGGGCAATTGCCCATTTTGCCCAACCGTAGACTCGCCACTGCATCAGTGCGTCATTTTAACGACGACGCGCCAAGCAGATAACTGCCCCCAAATGTACTGCTACCAAAGTTTTACATTATATCTCATAGCACATATAATGGAAAAAGGAAAAGGAATGAAAAGAAAGGTATACGATGCTGCTATAAAGGCAAAGCCATATAATAATAATACTTATGATATGCTATAAAAAAAAATGAAAGTGACATAAGGAGGCTTTCATATTTTATATAACTTTTTGTGAAGAAAATTGAAAGAGCTAATTTTTAGGGAAAATTCTGCTCGCCAAAGTTGGGGGGGGGGCGCCGCCCCCCCCGGTCCAGATGTTGGGGGGGGGGGGCAAGCGCCCCCGCTGCCCCCCCTGTTCCCGGGCCCCTGCCCTTCCTCACTTATAGCACGAGTTTGTCACTGGCGGATCCAGGGGGGGGGGGGGCAACCAGGCCATGGCCCCCAACAGCCTGGAAGGGGGGGGGGGGGGGGTAACATGCATTTTGCCCCCCCCCCAACGTTAACAATATATTGTAAAAAATTGACTTTGCAACAATCAAAATCCAGCTATACACAGTGAAAAACTGGAAAATTTTGGAAAACACGGCTCTTACCATCAAATCTGGGCTTAAAAAACTCAACTGGACCAAAAAATAGCGGCCAGCAAGCTGTCAGTCGGAATTGAAGCTCGAACAAACGTTTTTTTTACATGTAGAAAGAACACTTCATATGGTATCAATTTGGAATCCAATCTACACTCTATTTCGGCGCAAATGGTTGTCAAAAATGACGCGTTGCTTTGTGGAAATAACTTCTCGGGACGCGTGACAGCGGTGTTTACAAAATTCCCGTGTGATTCTCACGAAGGTCCCAATGCAGTTGCTGGCACTAGGCCCAAATAATAATGTTTTTGACGCGTCAATATTTTGATCCAGCCCAATAGAAATGGTATTGGGAAAATGACCGATTTACAAACGGCAATTATGAAGCACTGGATAACAGTGATGGGATGAATGGCACATGCATGGTAGGACGTGATCTTTTGCAGGGGTGTCAATACGGTGTTTAAATCAAACCAGTCACTTTCATAATGGGATTTTAGCGCTGAGATAGCAGTTTTGAAAGCCATGTCGAGAAATCACTTACTGCATACTCTGTTCGTAAGGACTCTCCTGCTGAATATATTAGATGTTTTGTCCTGTCATTCAGCGTTGTATCAAAAAACGTAGCGCTGTGTCGACAAGCTTCATATGTAAGCATGTGATAAAAACAGCGTTACTGGACCAGTGAGCGAACCCTTCGCCACTGACAATATTATCCTAGTTGTGTAAGCAATGATGAGATAATCATTACACTTGCACTTACTCATTTTCTACATAATTATGTTAGCCAAGTTCCTAGCTTTTTACAGCTCACTTCTATTCTTCTTTCGAAGCACACAATGTAGTGGAACAAGCACCATATCCTCCTGCGACCAAAGCGCTAACTGGAACTCTCACCCTGTTCCGATGGATATGGGGGCTAGGACGAATTTTTCAGAGACCCGCCGAGGGATTTGAACCCCGGTCCCCGGCACAGAAAGCAAATGTCTTACCACTGCGCCAGATTGCTCCCCCGAAGCACATAATATCATGACAACATGCGCCATTTGCGACTTTCGCGCCACTTCCGCAATCTATACTGAAAATGCGTGACTATGTTATCGAAGTATATTGCTTTCGAAAACAAAATGTTGTTTGGGGTATATCTGGATAATTTAGCCAAACATTTTTAGAAGAAAAAAAAATAGCCGAAAAGTGGGGCGGCCATGGCCTCCCGCCCCCTTGTTCCTGCGCTTGTGACATTTTCGCTCAGGTCAATATTTAGGTCACCAGAGGCCATCAAAGGAATTGTTTTTCCAAGTTTAGGACTTCGCTCCAGAAACACCCCAAATATTTCGGGAACTATGACAGCTTGGAACAAACAGAGAAACGCAATCGAAAGCTCTTGAAAAATGTTATCACTTTCTTCAAATTTCTTCAAATCTTCAAGTCTTCAAATTTTATATAAGGTCAATAATTTAGGCTCCAAACTCCGAGGTAACCAAAGGTCATCTTGGCATTTTCTTTTCAAAAATAGTCCATCTGAAAAGTTGTTCGTTCATAACCTTTTACCTAATAAAGATAGGGGAATCGTTTTAACGCCATAGTGTTTGCTTCGTCAATACGATGATCCCAACCATACTTCTGGTGACCGGATCGGGTCAAGTTCAAGATATGACCTTATTTGGTGACCCAGGTTGGTCATGTTGCATATGGGGAGACGCATCTCGACGAGATAAACACTGTGGTATCAGTCACACGTCTCTAGCTAGCACATATCTCTCCCGTAACGTTTGTTCCTTACATTACCTAAAATTTCAGGAGCCACATCCAAACGCCCCCCCCCCCCGCACGGCGCTGGTTAGGTCTATCTAATACACTGTGCTTGAACCATGTAAAATACCACGCGCGTGTATCAGCGTTGTCAGCGCCAGGAGGAAGCCAAATACAGTTCAGTAAAATTACTTACCATTTATGTTACTTGACTAGTGACTCACGTGAGTATTTTGTTTTGCCCCCTCGCGTTTTTCGCAATATATCGTAAATCACCGCCAATATCGTCCCCAAACTTTCAGTACCCGCTTTCACATCAAGCACCGCTCACTAAACCGCTAAGCATTTTAGCAATGACAAGGGCAAAATGTCCATGCCTCTTGCCATTTTCGCACATATTCCTATGCCGAACTCCAGACGAAAACGTTAACATTTCATTCTAACCGGCCATTTGTGCGTTCAAGTTGGGGAGGGGACAACAATATTTTGTTCTTCTGTTTAGCAATAAGTTCCATTAATAGAGATAATTCGTCACGATTCGTCGCAAATAGTCCATCTGAAGATAATTAGAATATAGACATTTCAGGTACCCATATCTCTAATTCTGCACCTTCAAATGGTTCCGCAAACTTGTACAGACAGTCCGTACAAGTTGTTGGAGGTTCACCAACTTGTACGGACACTGTCCGTACTCCGTACTGTCCGTAGTGGTGGCGACGCCCATGCTCCTCCCACATCCGGGCCCGCGCTCTTACGCCGCCGCCTCTTCCTGCCGGCAGCGGCATTGTGGTCAGTGCTAGGAGCTATGGGCCTGTTCCCGTGACGCCTCTAACCTCCAACTTGCAACTGTCGTATCCTAATGCACAGACATTGCAAGTTGGAGCAACTTGGAGGTTAGAGGCGGTTAGAGGCGCCACTGGAACAGGCCCGATATCTGCTGCTCCTTCCTGGCTGGTCCGCCGCACGTCCGGGACCAGGAACGTAGGAACGTCACGAAAAGTGTGTGTGTGTGTGTGGGGGGGGGGGGGGGGGGGGCAGTGCAACTGTGATCTCGTAATCCAAGCCCCCCCCCCCCCCTATGGAAGATTTATTTGCATATTTGGGCTGTTATCGTCTTGGCGAACCTTTTGCATCAAACACTTTTCTCACCAAGCAAAAATAAAGATTTTAGCCCAAATAAATGGCTGAAAAGTGAGGGGGCCATGCCCCCCCCCCCCTGTTCCTACGCCTCTGTCCGGGACAGACCGGCGCAGCGGAGCCTTGAGCCAGCCTTCTCTGCAATGGTGACTCAAGACTCTCGGCCATGTCCGACAGAGGCCAGAGCCTTATTATAAGGCAATGCCTTCTATATTGTATATGTCACGTGGCAGAAATGACACCAAATGTTGTCTCTCGGTGTGCCCTAGCTATTCCATTAGATGTACCCAAAAGTTCACGTTGCTGACCCTACGTGTTCTTGATGATTTGCCGAAGAACAAAGGGGGGGGGGGGAACTCCGCTGAACTGTGCCCGAGTCAGTTGATTCATATTTTCACAAGTCCGTTTAATACACGATCATCATGATAAGAATTAAGTAAACATGCAAGAAACACAAGATACTGCTTACTGAAAGATGCCACTAAATGGCTAGGAATCATTTGGCTCGAAATTTGACGTTGACATAATAATGCTCAAAGTAGCTCCCTGCCACTCCCTCCCTCAATCCTGTTACTCCCTCCCTCAATCATGCTACTCCCTCCCTTAATCCCTCCCTCCTTGCTCTCTCCCCCT
>JAXIVJ010018943.1:0-17500 GCA_036785665.1 Chirona hameri
CCTATGACTCGAGAGCAGCAGCGCTGAGTATATCAAAGCTGTTGCTGAGATGTGACGAATTCGAAGTAAAGGTAAGAATGCAGTTTTAAGTCGCGCCATAAAAGCGTCGTGATTGTGGCGGTGGTGGACCTTTTGGTTTTGCAACTTGGTTATGTGAGTGGTTCGTTGTGAAGAGTTCGCATGTTTATGGTCTTGTAATACCTCAATTATATCAGATACCGTCATTATTAAGGAAAAAGTAAAATTTGAGAAGACCTATATTTCCGGAACAGTCACGCGGCTACTTTCGAACTCGTACCTATCGATATTTATAGGTATGTTGCATCAATAGTGAATGAATACGTGTCTTGTTGATTATCTTCTTTGGGGGGTTTAAAGCTATGTGAGAAGTAGCTCAGGTTTCCTTGTCGCCATAGTGGCTCACGCATATCATGTATCCCCCGCGCAGGTATCTCCTTCCGGGCCGGACTACGAAGGGGTGGCTCAAACTCTCCTGGACGTCTATCCTTACCTCGGTGGAAACCTCTCCGGTTACGACGCTAGGGTTATGCCAGGGAGGGTCTCGAGAACCATGTCTTCCCGGTCATGATTACAATTTTTGTTTGTGCTACAGGTTGTTGGGACAGCTGTTGCTCCAATGTGCTAATTTAACCCTCGCCGGTGCAGGGGGGGGTGCCACCCCCTCGGTTTGTCGGGAATAGACTCGGGTAGTTATCAACCGATTGCGATGAAGAACTTTCCAGTAGCCCTACTTTTGACAAAGTTGACATACTCGTAAAAAATTTGACACTGTCTACGCCCCATGGACCCATGACCTACCTGTTTCTCAAGGGTCATGTCAGGCGCAACTGGCGTTACGTAGTTTTGATGCTTGTAACTTGTGCAGTTTCCGGCAGTGTTTTGTTGCTCAGGAGCATATGATCCTGACGGGTGACATTTATGTTATTGTTAACAGGTTGAAATTTTATGGTTTCCGCTGAGATCGTAACCTCCGCGTGACCCTTTCAGAGGTCAACTGAGGTCAATAACTTCAGATGACCTGAGATGACTTCCGATGACTTTTGGTCTCTGGCAGTTTCTAGGGCATTTTTGTGACGCTGATTTAAAATTTGACATCCATTTTGCATTATGTATATGTTCCACTGGGGTCTATGCACTTTCACAGGTCAACCAAGGTCACTGATCTTGGATGACCTAGAGATGACCTTTTTGGATTTTGGTAGTTTCTTTGGACAGTTTTGTGACGTTCGGATTTCAAATTGTTTGCTTTTGGCATATTTTAGCATCAGTGAGGTTGCTCACGATTCTAACTCGATTGGAGTTCAATCTCTAGGCATTAACGATTTGGATGATATCCGGGTAATTGACATGACCTCAGAAGTTCACCTAATGGCCCAGAACCTTAACGTCGGGTAATCAACGGCTTCCTCATCACAAGCAACACGCTCGTTTTTGTAATCGAAGCTCTAGCTCATTGGGGGCGAAAATGCCAGGGGTCATAACCCCCCCCCCCATGCACGGTCACGTAGGTATCGGGACGTCTGCACTGGCGAGGGGTTAAGCTTGCTCTTTGGGTAGCCCCTGACTTTCCGCGCGACGAATGGCATTTTTCGTCACAAGATCCCGCACAAGCTGTCGTCTAACTATGCGAACCCTGCAAGCAAAGTTACGTTGTAGTGGAAAACGATGGGCGGTATAGCGACGTCAAAGCTTGCATTACCTTATGCTGCATCAATTCTACGCCTTCTCACAAAAATCTCACTGAAAGTGAGGTAGTACTTTGAGAAGTAATGACGTCATGTCATTCCATTTTTGGTGGAAAAACGATAAATGTTTGCACATTCGTAGAAAATAGAGTTTTTGCAAATGAAAAACGTAAAAAGAAAGGAAATGAGATTGTCTTCAAAGTGGCTATCTCAGATTTGCAAAATTTTGGGGGTTTTGACCCCAATTAAAACAAAAAAACTATTTTTTGGGGGAAAAATTTCGCAAATCATTTTTTAAAAATATATTAAAAAAAATACGGAATACATGTTAGAGAACCAAGCATGGACGATACTCAAACCAAATTTCAAAGAAATATCTTTACTTTTGGACTGACTTATGGCTCCCTAAGTATAAGACACTCATGACGTCATTTGTTTGAAGTTACGTTTTTGGCTTTTTAGTGACCAGATAGAGACAAATAAATACCACCGCTGTATTTCTGAGACAAAGCTGGTCTAGAAGCCCTTTTTTATTTAGATTAATCAATTTAAAATTGTTTCCTTATTGTGACCTGACCTTGACCTGAGGACCATTATATGGAGGTCAGGTTGTAAAATGGCAGGCTCTACTATCGAGTTCTACAGGTAAAATAACCCATACAACATGTGTCGCATGGCATTTCGTAGACCTTGTGACCTTTTATGACCTGACCTTGACCTTTACTTACAATTTCACTTTCGACTTATACGGGAGAATATGCAATTAGTACTCTTTGGAGAGCACCTCAGGTGCGATAATAATTGCAATATAAGGCTCTTGGATGGAAAGTATGGCCCAATAATACTCAAATACCTCAATCCTAAACCTTTTTACCGGATCGTGACCTGACATGTACCTAATTTTAAGAATTTTGGGTGTGCATTATATGCATCGGCCTTGAGAGCTTTCGATCGCCGCCTTGGCGCGTCCCACTGCGGTCATTGGTTCGGAAGATACGAGGGGGGTACAATTTCCCCCCCCCCCCCCAGGCGGGGGCGCGTTCGGCTGGGCGACCCCCAGCGGGGCGTGGGGTTAACGTATCACACCATGTGTCCAATTTTGCACTCGGGAAAATTGTGTGGGACATGTCCCCCCCACCCGCCGCCCCGGTGGCGGAGCCCATTGAAAACATTAGTCACCTGACCATTCTCGATATCGGTTCCTTTCTGGCTTATAACGCGTGTTGTTTCTTTTCGGATCCCTTTGTTCTTCTCCATGGTACTCGTCTTCTACGTATGCGTTTTGGTTGTGTACATTTTGCATGCCAATACCAATAATTGGTTGTGCAAACAATATAAAGGCAAATGATGTCACCAAAAACTTCCAGTGAGGGCACTATAATTACTATAACTATAGTCAAACATTTGATGTTAACAATGAGCCTTAGCCCTTAGCTGCCAAACCGGAATTAAATACCTACTTTTCTCGTTTCGCTTGCTGGTGACTACCCATGTCATATGTTTTAATTGGTCCGAAGCTCATACTTTTGTCCCTTTTCCTAGTCATATTGTATGTCCATTCCATGTTGCAATCTTCCCGTAAATTAGAATGCACTTCAGTTTTTCCGTTTTTACGTCTTCTGTGAAAAATAAAGCAATTTCGTCGAAAAATTTCGAGTTATATCGAATTTAGTGCGTCACTACACACGAGTTTTACACCAAAATCAGCTAAAATGTAACAGACCGTACAAATGCCATATGTGGAGCCAAATGCAATCCAAAAACGTCAAAAGATAGAAAATCGCAAGGACTACAACATGGCTATCTCGGAATTTTGACAATTTTGGTTTTTGACTCCAAAAATTCAAAAAAAGTTTTTTTTGGGAAGGGGAATATCCACAAAATCAATTTTTTCAAAGATATTCAAAAAGCCGGAATATATGTCAGAACCACATATGGGAAACTACCATGCAAAATTTCAGAATGATATCACCATTTTTGACTGACTTATGGCATCTAAAGTATGGGAAACTCATGACGTCATATAAAAAACGATTGTTTTTGCTTTTATTGACCAGATACCGACGAATAAATGGCACCACTGTATTTCTGAGACAAAATTGGTCTAGAAACATGCCTTTTTTTATTTAGATTTATCAATTAATTTTTTTTACCTTCGGTGACCTGAACTTGACCTGAACTTGAAATTAACTTCACGTAAATGAAGTCAGGTGGTACAATGACTATCACTATCGAATTTTACGTGGAAAATAACTCATAAAACATGTGTTGCATGACTTTCGTAGATAGTTTGAGCATAGTGACCTTTTGTGACGACCTTGGCCAACAATCTCACTTTAGCTCATGCGGGGTGTGTATCATACCTTTGGCAGCGCTTTGTGTGATCCTGGTCGTAATCGAAGGCTTTGGATGGAAAGTATGGCCCATAAACTCAAACGTCGATTTTGACCTTTGACCTGACCGTGAGCTGACATTTGACCTCACCTTGACTTTGTTTTAGTATGATTTAGATTCGTCTCATTGAGAGCTTTCGATTGCCGCCTTGCGCGTCTCGCTGCGATCATTGGTTCGGAAGATAACCATGGGGGGGGGGGGGCGTTTAACGCCCCCCCCCCCCCTGTCAATGGCGTTCTCCTGAGACCCCAGTCAATGCCGGGTTAACTTTGCTGATCGTGGGATGCGTTCTGCACGTGCCTTACTGGTACCAAGCGTATGCGAATCTGCAATATCGGATTTCCATTTAATCCATTAAATTTCTTCATCCAGATGTTCATCCAGATGTTCATCCAGATGTTCATCCAGATGAAGGCGAAAATCATAAACAAGGTCCGCCACAGCAGAAGAAAGAAGCGGGACGAGGACGGCGGAGGGGATCGCCATGAAAACGCCAAGAAGATTGCTCACGAAGGACTTGAAAGTAAGTTTTTGCATGCTTGTAGAAATTTGCATGACATTGATCAGGCATTGCTGAATTATATTATTTCCTTATTTCGAAATGTGCATTGTGTAGGATGGGTGCTGTGGGTAAATCTCCAAATGGGATAATCATCTGACATACCAAACAAACTAGAGTAGTGTCAAAGCCAGTGGCGGGTCCAGGGGGGGGGGGGGGTCACGGGGGTCATGCCCCCCCTTGGACCGTGAAGGGGCACCACCACGCCGGGGGCACCACCAAAACCCTAAAATAAAGCGCAAATAAAGCAAAAAATCAAAAATAAAGCAAAAAATTAACAAAATAAAGCAAAAAAGAGCCGCGCCGGTGTACCAGGGGCACAAGCGGCACGAGAGCGGCACGAGAAGTTTTAGGACAGAAGGCGGTCTAAGATGTTTGTGAGAAGTATATCGAAAAATCGAGAAAAATGTGCTGAATTTGTTATGCGTTAAAACCTACCTGTCCCCCACCCCATTGATGCCCCAACACCTGTGCCAAAAACGGCGGCGCTGTGCGCCGCCGTTTTTTTTTCTTCGCTATCCTCGAAAAACCTTAGGAGGGTGGGGGGGGCGTCTAAACGCCCCCCCCCCGGCACCCCGGGTTAAGCTATTTTGCCGTACAATCGACTGGGTTTCGGATAATAATATAGATGGATACATATTTCTTCATTGATATTGATTAAAATGAATGGTTTCAGACTACGCACCATCTCTCAGCGAGCGGCACATCGATTACACGGGGATGGCGAACGACTTAAAGAAGTCGAATAACGTCGACGTGATTCGAGACCTCATGTGGAGGAGCTTGCCCGACCGGAGGAGGCTCCTCACCAGCACTGCAACAACCTGGGCCGATTTTTTTGGACGATTTCCAAGGCTGCTGGCTTGTGAAGAGGTAATGTATCTTCTTTCACGTTGGACAATTTTCCCGCTGCAGCATGTGGCTTGTGAAGAGGTAATGTATCTTCTTTCACGTTGGACAATTTTCCCGCTGCAGCATGTACTTTGTGAAGAGGTAATGTATCTTCTTTCACGTTGGACAATTTTCCCGCTGCAGCATGTGCCTGTGTTCTGATGTGATCTCTAGGCACCAATGCTATGCGCAACCAGGATCTATGCCGGTGTCAATTTTCCGATCAGGTTCTTCGCGTCGATTTATTTCGCCAAGTATATGGTGGCCGGGCGGCGAAATTATGTAATGTTGATTTATGTCATGCCATCAGAACCAGTTACTCCGTCTTGAGTCCGGCCGTGCCTCGTCGGCTGCTAACCCTCTGAGTCCGACCTCGCCTGCGGTGCTTAGATACTGTGCTGACCGTTGTCTGGCGCGATTTCCGTTGGGCTAAGAGCG
This sequence comes from Chirona hameri, assembly GCA_036785665.1. Classification (NCBI taxonomy): domain Eukaryota; kingdom Metazoa; phylum Arthropoda; class Thecostraca; order Balanomorpha; family Balanidae; genus Chirona; species Chirona hameri. Next base: position 5,989 of record JAXIVJ010018943.1, read on the forward strand.
GTCGCAGGAGCTTAAAGGGAAATAATGACCTTTTACCACACAAATGGAGTTAGCACTTGAAATCGACAGACGAGACCAAAATATTGCGTAAATTCATCGCATTTTGCATATAAAAATTCCTTCCGAGAGATATTTCAAGTTAATCTTGATAAGCGTTCCACACTTTGTAAAGGGAATGTTTTACCTTTGTTTTGGTTTTGAACTGAGATAGCCAATGTATTTGGCCGTTATTGAAATGTCGAAAATACTAAGGTCATTTTCCCCCAAAACTAAGCCGTTTTAAGCAATTTAATTTATCATTTGCAAAATGGGGTCTAGGCTAGTGCCGCCACTGATTGGCTGACAGTCACTTTGCCAGCCAATCAGCGGCGGTCTATAGCTCAATAATGACCTCATCCCAAATTTAAAAACATAATTTGTGTAAAGCTAAGTGACTTTTCGAGATAAAAATATCACCATCGTTTTCAGCAGCACTTACTTCATATTTTCGACTACAACCAGCGTATATTTGACAACTTTCAGAACGGTGAAACATTCCCTTTAACGACCGGTTCTTGCCAAATACTTTTCGGCTTCCATCAAACTCCGGGCTTTTCCCGTATTGCTTTTTTACGCAATGGTGTGGAAAATATATTTTGTGTTCTGCTTGTGATTATATACCCGCCCATCCTTTACAATTAACAACCATTGAGAAACAAAACTGGCAATTAAATCGGAAGCTCATCGATGCAAGTCGACGGCGACCTATTTAGTGCCGGCGATTTGTTTCGAAGTGCCTATGCAACAACGTTGAACAGATGGGTCCGTGATTGATACAAAAGCCCCAGATGTGTGCTTTCCAATAGTGGAGGGAAAATACCGATCATGAATTTCCCGAACTTCCAACTTCGGATTAGGGAATAATTTAATTTATTTCTTACATTTAGATCACATCATTGTAATACCATAACGGTAGCCAAAGAAATTGTTGCTAACAAAATAAAAAGGTCATTATTTCCCTTTAAAGGCCATGCGCCTCACCAATCAATCAATCAATCAAAATATATTGTCAAACAAAAACATAATAAACAATGCAAGTGCGATTGGTGCAAATGCACACTGCATATAACATGGCACCTCTCGCGCACTTAAACGTAAACTCCATTCAACGTCGGTAGGTTTTGTTAAAATCTACCGACGTTAATGAATGGACGTGTTCGGCTGGCGTGTTCGGCGTGTTCTTCATCGTGGAATAGTTCTGATATCCCAGGCTTCGTAACGGCGCAAGATAGTAGACAATATAATGATGACACTGATCATTTGCATTTTCCAGATCTGGAACGAGCTCGCGCGCCTCCAAGGAGACCCAGATGGTGGCGGAGAGGAGCTGCGGTCAAACAGCGAGGCCAGACTGAAAGCCATCCTGCTGAAAGTCCAGAAAAACGCCAGAATGGATGCATACGACGGTAAATGAACGCAAATATAGATTATCGGTCAAAAGTTAAATTGATGTTCGATATTATGTGAAGTGTTTGTGTGATTTCTTCTCAGCACGAGCACCGACATCGCCCATCCTCCAGAGTTTTTTTTTAATAGAATATCGGACAACGGCATAGCGAATTTCAATTATCAAACTAAATTTTAAAACATCACCATTTTTGACTTATGACTTATGGTATGATGTATTTTTAATCCGATTTTTTTTTCGGTTTTCAATAACCAGCTACGAACAAATATACGTCACCACTGCATTTCTGAGGCCAAACTAGTCCAAGCAAAATGCATTTTCATTTATATTATAACTTTACCATTTTGACCTTATGTGACCTGACCTTGACCTGCGCTTGGCATTAACTTCACTTAAATGAGATGAGGTGGTAAAATGACTCACTATCGAATTGTATGTTTACAATGATTCATAAAACATGCATCGAATGACGCATGTTTTATGGATATAACCTAAACCTTTTGCACATAGTGACCTGACCTTGGCCAACAATCAATTTAGCTCGTGCGGTATGTGTACTATACCTTTGAGAACACTTTAGGTCATAATGGTTGCAATCGAAGGCTTTGTATAGAAAGTATGACCCACACACTCAATTACATCGGTTTTGAGCTTTTACCTCCCCAGGTTCTATTTCCAGGTATCATCCAGTTTCCCAGGTTCTATTTCGCCCACCGTGGTACATACCTTATGATTGAAAATAATTGGTTGGCGAGGGAACCGTACCAAAGAAGTCGAAAGGGCATGCTTTCTTTAATCATCGCCACCACTAAAATCGTCATCGTTCACTAAAATGCACCTTAAATGCAGAGAGCCGGACAAACACATTGCCCCGAACTTTTCCCGACCGATCGCTCAGTATGAAATCTTCGAATATAAAAGCATGTAAAACATGCTTATCTGTTAAACAAAAAATCCCCACGGTTCGTTATAAGGGTTCGGAGGGGTCAAACTACGGGAGATGCACCATTCGAAAGCTGAGCTTACGCGGAATTAGTCCATCGAGCGCCTTTTTTTATTGACATGTTGTCCAAAGTCGCGCCTCTTCCGTTTGGCCAGGCTATCGCGTATGGTATGGCGAAAATGCAGACCAATGACGTCTACCGATTCGTCATGCTCTGCACGTCTGACGTCAACGTCTCATATAATGCAAAGATGGTTTGGTTGGTTGCACGGCTGCATCAAAGCCAAGCGCTCCCGGTGTCGGCACTAAGGCGCACTCCCGCCAGCGCCTCACACGCAGAATCGCCCCTCGCGAAACGCGAACTGAGCACTGCGCGCCGCCGGCCCGGCTTACGGAGCGGGCTCTCGGCCAGTCACAGACAAACGGTGCATCGCATGTTGAAAAACCTAGCTCTGTCCACTAGCCAAGGAGAGCATGACAAATTTACATCCACCTCCGATCGTTACAAATGGTACTTTTGGACAATTGTATGCACCATATTTGCCATATACACCATATTTGACGTCAGATGCGACAGCGCGGCCTCCGCCGACCGGCTGGCCGGTCAGGGTCAGGTCATGACCGGCGGCGGCCGCGCCATGGCCTCTGACGTCACATCGTGTACAGACTCGAAGCTGGCCAATCCGGGCCGGCGCCCAGTCCCGGTCAGAGGCTACGTTAGGCAAATATGGTGCATACAAATGTCCAAAAGTACCATTTGTAACGATCGGAGGTGGCTGGAAATTTGTCACGATCTCCTTGGATAGCTAGGACAGAGCTAGGTTTTCAACATGCGATGCACCGTTTGTCCGTGACTGGCCGATATCCCGCTCCGTAAGCCGTGTCGCGAGGGGCGATTCTGCGCGTGAGCAGAATCGCACCTTGCGACATGGTACGATTCTGTGTGCGGCAGGAGTGCGCCGTAGTGCCGACACCGGGAGCGCTTGGCTTTGATGCAGCCGTGCAACCAACCAAACCAACTAATATGGCTTTGCATTCTATGAGCCATTGACGTGCAGAGCATGACGAATCGGTAGACATGTCATTGGTCTGTATTTTCGCCATACCATCGCGATAGCCCTGGCCAAACGAAAGAGGCGCGATTTCGGACAAAATGTCGACAAAAAAGGCGCTCGATGGATTTGGGAACAATTTTCATCGCTGAATTCCTGAGCTTCAGCTTACTTCCTGAGCTTCAGAAAGCTGAGCTTACGCGGAATTAGTCCATCGAGCGCCTTTTTTATTGACATTTTGTCCGAAGTCGCGCCTCTTTCGTTTAGCCAGGGCTATCGCGTATGGTATGGCGAAAATGCAGACCAATGACGTCTACCGATTTGTCATTCTCTGCACGTCAACAGTGCCAGAAAAGTGGTTCCACGATCTAAGTTCGCGGAACAAATTTGTAATGCGTATACCAGTAATTTTTGCGTATTTTTTATACGCGTTTCTACACAACCTATTTTCATATATACCAATATGTGCATACATTATGATGTTGAAAGATGATGAGTCGTCAGTCGTATTTCCTGTACAGATATGGTCTTGGCGTTAGTCGGGGACCGAGACTCCTGGGTCGTATGTTAAAAAGGTACGTTGCGTATGCGTATATGGGAAACTGGACTCAAGTCTCAGTCTAAAGTGCTGCCGTCTTTTGCATAGCGTATTTGTAGTGTCCCAGGATTATCCAATATCCATGGCCCCGATGACGATGGTATCGGTGACGGGGTTGTAACCTGAATACGCACAAACTTTTTTGGGAGGTTTTAAAAAGTTTTTGGTTTAATTTTTGGAAAATTACCTACCAGTTTCCTTCACTAAATCACTGCAGAAATTTCGGGAATTTGGAGGTTCCGCCTTACGATTTTTTTGGACAATTTGTGTCGCATCACTGTCATCACCGGCCATTGTTCGGAAAGTCAAGTCTCAGTCTATTTTTTATGCTCGTCAGCCATTTGCACCCGCAGACTAAAAAAATCATTCTTTACAAGCCGTTTTCACGAAGGATTATTGCGCTGAAAAGTTTCTGAAAGATTCTGAAAGTTTTGAAAAACTACACAACTTTTACATGCGATTTTTGGCTAGAAATGTCCCTCATAATTTTGAAATATGTTGGTAAGAATAAAATATGTTGACAAAATTGCGGTTTGGTGGTAATAAGGAAGATAAATATTGATAGAATCTTCCTGGAACTTCCTGAATCTTCCTGAAACTTTCAGGAAGATTCTATCAATACTTATCTTGCTTATTACCACCAAACCGCAATTTTGTCAACATATTTTATTCTTACCAACATATTACAAAATTATGAGACATTTCTAGCCAAAAATTGCATGTAAAAGTTGTGTAGTTTTTCAAAACTTTCAGCGCAATAATCCTTCTTGAAAACGGCTACAGTCAAAGTTTTCACGGAACAAAACTTCTAAGTTCAGAAAAATGGAGAAACGGGACACTTTTCTGACACTGCACGTCAACGTCTCATAGAATGCAAAGATGGTTTGGTTGGTTGCACGGCTGCATCAAAGCCAAGCGCTCCCGGTGTCGGCACTAAGGCGCACTCCCGCCCGCGCCTCACACGCAGAATCGCCCCTCGCGAAACGCAAACTGAGCACTGCGCGCCGCCGGCCCGGCTTACGGAGCAGGCTCTCGGCCAGTCACAGACAAACGGTGCATCGCATGTTGAAAAACCTAGCTCTGTCCACTAGCCAAGGAGAGCATGACAAATTTACATCCACCTCCGATCGTTACAAATGGTACTTTTGGACAATTGTATGCACCATCTTTGCCATATACACCATATTTGACGTCAGATGCCACAGCGCTGCCGCCGCCGATCGGCTGGCCGGTAAGGGTCAGGTCATGACCGGCGGCGGCCGCGCCATGGCCTCTGACGTCACATCGTGTACAGACTCGAAGCTAGCCAATCCGGGCCGGCGCCCAGTCCCGGTCAGAGGCTACGTTAGGCAAATATAGTGCATACAAATGTCCAAAAGTACCATTTGTAACGATCGGAGGTGGCTGGAAATTTGTCACGATCTCCTTGGATAGCTAGGACAGAGCTAGGTTTTCAACATGCGATGCACCGTTTGTCCGTGACTGGCCGATATCCCGCTCCGTAAGCCGTGTCGCGAGGGGCGATTCTGCGCGTGAGCAGAATCGCACCTTGCGACATGGTACGATTCTGTGTGCGGCAGGAGTGCGCCGTAGTGCCGACACCGGGAGCGCTTGGCTTTGATGCAGCCGTGCAACCAACCAAACCAACTAATATGGCTTTGCATTCTATGAGCCATTGACGTGCAGAGCATGACGAATCGGTAGACATGTCATTGGTCTGTATTTTCGCCATACCATCGCGATAGCCCTGGCCAAACGAAAGAGGCGCGATTTCGGACAAAATGTCGACAAAAAAGGCGCTCGATGGATTTGGGAACAATTTACATCGCTGAATTCCGCGTGAGCTCAGCTTTCAAATGGTGCATCTCTCGTAGTTTGACCCCTCCGAACCCTTCCAACGAACCGTGCCCATAACTGACAGTCGGATTCGGAGTCGGCAACATTTTTCCGACTGACTGGCCGAGACCTCCGAGTCCGACTCCGCACGCTAATTCGATCTGAGCAGATGATCATTATGCGAGCGAGCGATAATGCGATCGATAATGACTTCGTGGGCAGGGGCTTTTTCCCGTCCGAACGATGCAATATGCATTCTGCAAACTGATCTTTGTGTACCCCTTTCAGCTGAGACCTGTGTCCGGGAGCTATGCGCCAATATCGAATGCAGGTTCGATGAACTTTCTGCCAGGCCTGCCGGCATGAAGTACTGCGAGGTGAGCATGGACGAGGAAGGCAAGAACTACCGCATCAGGCTGGAGGAGCATGTCATCGCCCTGCCTGGGGGCATCGCTCGAAGCGGCGATCTGCTGCTGGGCTGCGACCTTCCCGGTATTGAACATAAAGTTCCCGGCGCGCAACCCCAGGAACCTGTGCGTTTTCATGTACCGGGAAGTACTCGGAGTAAACGGCGGGGCCAGCACTGAAGCCCGCGGTGCTGAACTTTTTACGCACTTTGTAAAACAGCCACGACTGAGGTTCCTGCTCAGTCGGAGGTGCCTGCTCAGTCGTGAGGTGCCTGCTCAGTCGTGAGGTGCCTGCTCAGTCGTGAGGTGCCTGCTCAGTCGTGAGGTACCTGCTCAGTCGTGAGGTGCCTGCTCAGTCGTGAGGTGCCTGCTCAGTCGTGATTTGCCTGCTCAGTCGTGATTTGCCTGCTCAGTCGTGATTTGCCTGCTCAGTCGTGATTTGCCTGCTCAGTCGTGATTTGCCTGCTCAGCCGTGATTTGCCTGCTCAGTCGTGGGAACACGGAGAAAATCGCAGCCCAGCAGTGCTCACTCGCCTCACGTTAACGGGGGGCCCCGTGGTGCTCTGCCCTTTTACGCGCACACGCGCTGTGCAACCAGTTTCGGTTAATACAATTCCGTTTTCCGCAATATGTATGTTGTTTGGTGTTGTCTGGCGATGCGGACGAATGCGCGGGTCATCGGATGACGGACGTAGTAGTAGCCTGCTATTGGCTGGTAGGAATAGCAGTGACATTCCAGAGCGTGTTCCAGAACGAGCCGTAGACTCATTACGAAAACAAATTGGTTCAGTAGCCTCCGTGTTTTCCCCTTGTTTCGACATGGTTAGCTTTCCAGGACGAGCCCTAGACTCATTATAACCCTTGTCAGTTAACTAGCCTCCCTCATTTCACCCTTGTTTTTGAGGTCATTTACTCACTAGCTGGGTGGTAATTAAAACACGCCCTGAACACGGAGCCTGCTCATTCAACAAGTTAAAAAGACTGACAATGCTCATCGGACACGCCAGGAACAAGCCGCTGCCTGGTAGGATTTAGTTGACGAGTGCTGAACGAGCCGGCAACGAGGCAACTGCTCAGCAAGGCAGGCAGGGGCCTGATGAAACATAGCCTGTAGCTCCGCAATTTTAGCGCTGGGAATCATTTAACGAGGAGCTTGTTAATATTTTTTTACAGTGTGTTCAAGTTAAGAACTCAAAATTTTGACTGCAAATGCGGCATTCAGTTCTAGGAAAAGTCCTAAAAATTACATGGGCCTGCTGCCAGCCGTTCTGGAGATATCTGCGAAAAATATGAGGGGGGGGGGGGGGGGGGGGCTAGAATCCGCTCCCTCCCCCTCCATGTTACAATTAGGGTTAAAGGGACTATCCCACCTTAACATTATATTTGAGTTGAGATAGCCATTTGTATGACTAGGCATTGCCATTAAGTATGGTAGCAGTTAAAACAACCACAATGATCTAATCAAAAAGATATTCGAGTTTGATTTTGACATCTGTAAAAAAATAAGGCCCATGTGTATTTGAATAGGGCCTCTAAACCGACAGCGTCGTCTCTTTACCCAACTGGTAATGATAGTCGACTTGTTTTAAGGTCAGCCTTGGAATATTTTCGTCTTTCATTTCTCGATCCCCTGGTGGTTCGCAATCTAAGCCAATCTAGACATCGGGTGGTTCGATTTCTCTGCGCAATAGATATCGACAAAAATTTGTGCCATATATTTGGCAGCACAAAAGATTTCCCTGTTATTAAAAAAAAAATATATGACGTCACTAACCCAACTTTTCGCTTAAAACTAAAAGTTGAATATCTTCCAAGATAAACATTTTTTTTTCGGAAAAAGTTCACGAACATGTTCAGCTGACCTTGCCTGACATATAGACATACAATTAAGTGTGATTCGACAACTTTAACAAAGGTGGGACAGTCCCTTCAAGCCACCGATTTAAAAACAAAATGAGATTGTAGGGTCGTAAGTATCTATGGCATAATTACGTCCTGTGAGTTTTGAAGTGCTCAGCCAAACACTGTGGCCAGTGATTGTGGCACGACGACACAATATCTAGTTCGCTTGTGCATTCACACGCGCAGTGGAGAGGGGGGGGGGGGGGGGCACTAACACGCAGTGTTAGTGGCACTAACAGCCAGTAACATGCAGTAGAGTGGGGGGGTAACATGTAACATGTAGTTTTGCAAGACTTTAGTTCCCCCATAAGATCTCCGAAAGTATGAGAGCTAGAAAGATGAAGCATACAGGGTCGGTAGGTGCTATGATGATCTACATTTCTGAAATTTTCTTGACCTTCGGTTAATATCGTCAAGGTCAAACGAGGTCACGAAGGTCAAATCTGGCCAAATGTCACAATTTTGGTAATTTTACCTCTGTGACGTCACCGATCACCGGCCACCGGGACGTCACCGGTCACCGGTCACTGGGACGTCACCGGTCACATGTGTTTAAAGTTGTTTCCGTGGATCTGCATTGACATTGTCTAACGAATGACGTTTGAATCATTCCGATCCGACCGTTGGTTCCGAAGATATCGATTTCCCGAACGCGATTCTGGCCGCCATCTTGGAATGAAAATCAATATAACTCAAAAAATGTATATACAAATTTCGATTTTGTTTTGCGTCAAACGATCCGCTATTGATTTGGCGTTAACCATATTTGTAACAGGGGGGGGGGGGGCGAATTCCGCCCCCCCCCCACTCATCTTTTTCGCAGATATCTCCAGAACCGCTGGGAGCAGGCTCATGCAACTTTGGGACTTATCCCAAAATAGATTTGCACATATAGAGTCCAAATTTTGTGTTCTTGACCTTAACATAGGCGGTTCCAAGGCACGTTTTTGGGAGGGTTCTGCTGCGATATTTGGCGATAATACGGAAATGCAATCTTCATGGTTCCCTTCCTAACTGCCTCAAGTATGAAGGAGTTACATCGGTTTACGGTGATTGAAACAAGTGCAAATTAGTTGATGTTAATGAAATATCATAAAATTTGCATGGCAGAGGTGGTTTCAGGGGCTTGAAAAATGTGTGTGTGAGGGGGGGGGGGGGGCGGGGGGTTCCAGGAAGTATTCAATGCTAGGTGGGAAGCCAATAGAGCGATGTAAGGGGCATTTATAGCTAGCAAGATGTAAAAGATAGTTTTCCTTCCATTATTTGCATAATTTATTACCTATAGAGTTGCAGGGGCGTGTTCAGGCACATGCAAAGGTAGGTGACTGGCTTGTTGATGACGATATGCCCGCGATTACGGCGCAATAGACAGTTAGTTTATAATGATATATGCACATATGAGGCTAGAAGACGGAATTAATACATTTTTGTGCAGAGGCGCGCTCAGGAATGGAAGAAAGGGGGTCATATTATTGCAAGGAAACTAAGATACATGGGCCTACAATGACATAAGATACTGCAGTTTTCGGATGAAACATGCACCACAGGGTACTCTACGAACGATTATAAGATAAATGGGGAGTCCAGGTAGAGTAAAAAGGGGATAAGCAATGTGAATTGAAGTTGTAAGTGAAATAGTCACTGTTGACTAGTTAGTTAGTATCACAATAACGGATAATACACCTATCAAAAAGTTTTGCGCCTCCCCAGTTTGGATCCTTGATACGCCTATGATGAAGTAAAACATGCAAAAAGGAACTATCTACGATCAGTAACGTATTTATAGTGCTGGGTAGCAATTTGTCTGCGGTTAAGATTTTTTTTCTTCCAAATTGACCTCCTTTTTTCACTAACCTGGTACCGCCTATGGTAAAAAAATATGATTTATAACTGTTTTTTCTAATGTCACAATAACATACCATTTCATTAAAAAAAAAACACATACAAAATGGATTTATTACGCATTTACTTCACCCCATATTGAGTGACCTGCACACGCCTATGATTTTTGAATTTTACAAAGTCACCACCATATGTTAATCTCCAATTCAATCTCTATCGATTCCCATTGGTTCCGTTAAAATCGGTAGATAAATGTGACAGCTGTTTTGTATCACAAATACCTCCGAAATGTGTAGTTTTTGCCCCCCTGTTGCCCCCTATCAAAAATTAAGATTTAGTTATTAAGATCGTGTTGAGGGGAATCGAACGCCTTTTTATTTTTGAAAATCAGACAGGTATATCTCGAGATCTCCGGGAGGGGGGGCGGAATCCGCCCCCCTCCCTGTTACAAAATAGGGGTAGCCAGGAGCCTGTTACAAATAGGGTTAATGTCTCGCAAAAAAAAACACCGGGTTGTGTCGCTTCGTTTTCGAGTTATTCATGAAAAACATGGGGGGGGGGGGGGAAAGTGCCCCCCCCCCCTCCACTGCGCGTGTTAAAATATGTTTAACCCTCGCCCTACGGGGGGGGCATGACAGCCCTCCCCCTGACGTTTTCTTGCATAACTTTTTACACATGCGGCGCATCTTGCTGAAGTTTTTGGTAGTTAAGTTTACAACAATTATACGTAAGTTATAAACAAAATTAATTGAAATTAGTTGAGTAGTTTGGGAAATAATCATGTTTTGATGACGTCATGTTGGTGGAAAAACGTAAATATTTGAAAAATGGTAGACAACCGAGTTTTAAAGGAAATATTAAACGCAATTCACCAAATATACAAAATGGTATTTTCTTTAAAATGGCAATCTCGGAATTTCAAAATTGTGGGTTTTTTGACCCCTAAAATATATATATTTTTTTTTTAAATCCTCACAAAATCAAAATTTTCGAAGATGTTAGAAAAACCGGAATATATGTAAGAGAACTGACCATGGACAATACTCATACCAAATTTCAAAGCAATATCTTTATTTTTGACTGAGTGATGGCTCCCTAAGTGTAAGAAACTGATGACGTCATTTTTTATTAAATAACGTTTTTTGATTTTTTTTGACAAGATCGAACAAATAATTACCTTTCCTGTATTTCTGAGCCAAAACTGGTCTAGGAACATGCCTTTTTATTTACATTTATAAATTTATAATTTTTAGGTTTTTCTGAAGAGCAGAATCGCTGTTTTGGACGTCTTAAAGAAATCCGAGGTCATTCACTTGACCTAGAAGGTCACCCGCTGACCTGAAACCTAAAAATCGCTTACTGTTAGATTCCTTACATAACAGGCAACATGCTGGTTCTCCCCGCATTGCTCTAAGTTGCTTGGTTTGGAAGTTAACAGGGGGATGTCAGGCCCCCCGTAGGGCGAAGGTGAAAAAGCTCCCGTAG
>JAXIVJ010018944.1:0-21446 GCA_036785665.1 Chirona hameri
GCAAATTATTTTGTATCAGACAACGTACTTATCAGTCAATCTACGCATAGGGTCTGCTCAACAATCAACATGGGCCTGTCCGACGTTTTTGCGACCATTTAGGCGCCATGCAAAATATAGAGGCCTAAATCCGAGGAGATACCATCTCGCGCCTTGTTTTTTTTTGGGGGGGGCTTTGGCCGAGGGGCCCTAGGGATGCCGTGCCCTCCCCCCCCCCCCCCCCCCCCCCCCTTGCCGAAGGTCTGGCTGCGCCCGAGTGTGGGTAGTCCAATAGTTTTTGCGAAGGGCCTATTTCAGCTGTTTTTGCTAATGGAAAAGTATATCTTTCTACTTTCCACTTCCTTAGTGGGGAAACTGCTCCCCATCCCTGAAAATTTTTCCACCGTCCATGAAAGTGTACGTACTACGTACATACACTACCTAAACCATCACAACTGCTTTATGCTGCCACCTAGCGGTACGCTCGACGCGACATCTGCAGACAAATAATTAGACTTGTCGAGCGTGATCAGATGTGCATGACTCGCGGCCACGCATGATGACTCATGGACCAATTGGCACTGACGGAGGCCTCTTCTCGTCAGACTCTCAAGTCATTGTGACAGACACAGTCTCACTGCTCTGCGAGTAGCTCAATGACGTTGACGCATCTAACGGACCGCCTCAGTTTTTACTCTGCGACGCACGCTTCTCACTTATTCATACATCCATGATCCACATTCCACTTGTTTTTGGAAGATACCAGATGGTCTTTATTTGTCAAACAAAAATGTAGGACACTTTCCATTCACTCGTAATGCGGAAGTTATTATTCGAGCTCGGATAGAGGCTATCGCCCAGTCGCTCTGTAGTCCCGCCTCGACTCCGCACACCAGTCGCAACTGACCGGTCACGGGTCGGACTCGGACAGCGCCGGTTCAAGGTCAACCAGGCCGGAGCTAAGTTATGCCGTCAGAGCATAGCTACGCCCTTTCACGATAGCCATCCGCCCTCTACCCACAAATTACATTCCCTGCGCGAGTTTTAACATTACGAGTGAATGGAAAGAACCATTAATTTTCGTTTGACATTCACTAATTCATAATACAAATTGGTAACGGGTCTGAACCGTCTATTGCAAGACATTCGAGCATGCCAGCTGGTGCCTTCAAAAGTTATCGCCGAAAATTAGGGTCCCCAGCGGTTTGCCGTTCACAGTAGTATAAAAACAACATGGTGATGGACGAAAAGGCAATGTTTTTCAAACATTGTACCTGATTAACACAAAGATGGAATTATTGAACTGGGACATTTCGATACTTTATATATACATGTTCGAAAGCTTCCGCTACAAACATTACAACTGGTGTACAATATATGTATATATAAAACACATTGTATCTGATAAATTACCTAAGAACTTTACTTGACAAATATCGAATGCTAACGTGTACCTCAAAATATGGCAAATATCGAAAGCCTAAAATTTAGTAGCAGTTTGCTTTGAAAGAATAAACACAGTCAATGCGCACTTGTGACAAAAATAAGAGCCTTTCTGGTGTTTCTAGACAAATGTGTAGTGTCATCAGGAGCAAATCGAGAATATTGACCAATCAGCGACGGAAATTCTCATTACTGATTGGTCGATCCCCCTGCCAGGGTTGCACACATTTCAAAGAACTCCACTACCGATTTACTGCATTTTATCTACCGTGGTCAGGGGGTGGCATCCCCATCTCCGTAACGTGTCTACTTCTACTTATGACGTCACCCTAGTAGTCAATTCTGGCGCATGTCTGCGGTCGGTTAAAACTGTTTTTCGGAAATAACTTTTGAAAAATATAGATACAGCAATGATGTTGATGTCATCGTGTTCGCCTCGTTAGAACACGTCGATTCATACCAATTGCATGTGATTAATAAACTAAAAAACATGACCTTTTCCTCGAAAATATGAAAATCCAATGTTATCCAAATGTTATTATTATGTTGTAATATTTCGGCCACAGGCCTTTATCAAACAGTAAAACTGCAACCCAAACCAATTGCATGTGGTTTGGGTCAAATCAAAGTGCTTCGAATGGGCGGGGCTTAGAGCCTTAGCTGGTGACCGCCGAACCGCAATGGGGCCGTGAACAAGGCCCTGACCTTTGATGACCTCTAGTGACCTCAATATTGACCGGAGACTAAAATGATTCAAATATTTAAATTTGCCTTATTTTGAGCTTTCTAACGCTGTCTTTCGCTTTTTCGTAACCTTTTTACTTTCCGAGTTAGATTATATGTATTTCTCCCGAAATAGCATAAACTGCAACGGCGGAGGAAGCTGATGGATACACATGACGTCACGCTCTGACGTCATGATCACATAGAATCGCCGGATGACTCTACCTCCTATATATATGGCCTTGACCGTGGTTTACTGCGAGAAGTTTGCGAGGGATGCCACGATTTGCTATTAAATTAACCTCAATTTATATCATTTTGATGGGGCTCTTATGATTACTACAAGCATATTGTGCAATAAGAAAATATTTAAGTTTGTGGGCTGTCATTCAATACTGTTATAGATCTTCATTCCCGCTGATTGAGTGGTTATTAAATAACCCAATTCCCGCATATCCTTACATGATGTTTGCAAAATTTCTCAAATGGTTTTCTTCAGATCAGCGAATTTCACAGTATTGTGTCGGTCTTGCTGGTGGCTGCATCTTTGGTGGTTATCTACTTCCACATGGACTGTTTCTTGACAAATATAAGCGTTTTGTTCAAGCATACAAGTAAGTCCTCTTTTTTAGTATTGGGGGTTATTGTCCAATCTTGAGTCGTCAAGACACCAGTTCATGCTATTGGTGGTGTGGATGAAACTGATGCACAAAGACACTGATATACCCCTATTATCTCAATTATGCAGTTAATTGACTCGGCTTTGCCTTGTTGATTAACTGGATATTTATACTCGCTTGTGGCTTGGGATATAATATAAAAAGACCTGTATTTTGACATGACTGGAGATTGGACTGTTACCCTATGTTTCATGATATCCCCATAGAAAAACAAAACTAACTAGAATTAGAAATTATGCAGGTGCTGCCAAAAAGCATTCTATCTTTTTGGCAGCACCTGCATAATTTCTCATTCTAGTTAGTTTTATGTTTTTTACATTATTAACTGTGTTGTTCATTTGGGCTTTTGTGGGCTATGGGGAGCATTGCTTGGAGCTCTGCGTGTTTTTGATAGGTTTTACAAATTGTTGGATGTCACAACTTTCTGTAGATTGCAAAACATAGTTATATTTTCAGTTTGTTGGTGTTACTTGGTAATTTGATCTCAGCACTTTAATGGTGTTGACTGAGACAACTTTTGCTGGCCTGGAATTGCATTGTGATTCAATTGTTGGGTTTGGGTCCACAACAAGCTTTGGGAAGCATAAGTTCTGGCCTCAAAAGTCTATCCAATCAGAATATTTTGACTACATTTAAAAATGGCCTCTTGATCTACATAATAAGACAAAGAGGTGGTTTAGTGTTTCACTGTGTTTACTGTAGCCTTAGGCATTTCTCACAGAGCTAAGTTGGTTTACCATATAAGTTAGTTTCTGAATTCCATTTGTAATGTACAGAGAAGTTGTTCATAGTTCATACAGAAGATATATTATGTTAATTGATAATCTTTTGTGACACTGCCTGGGTTGTATTGCATTGTATTGCATGCTAACTGCATTGCCCCATGGATGCTTTGCCAGAGACCTGTGGTCCTTGTGAAGCTGAGTTAATAGACCTCACAGTTGGCCTGGCAGTCACACTGACTCCCCTGACTCAGTCTGTAGTAAATAATACGGATTGATGCAGATTAATGTAAATGGAAAAATCACAGCCATCATAGTCCATCTTTATCCAACTTGTCTATCTTAATCTAATCTAACCTTAACTCGGCATTGGCTGGGGTCTCAGCCAAACGCCATTGGCTGGGGGGGTTCGCTCCCCCCTGGTTATCTTCCGAACCAATAATCGCAGCGAGACGCGCAAAGCGGCAATCGAAAGCTCTCAATGAGACGCATCCAAAGCATGCACGAAATTGTCAAAATAAGGTCACATCTCAGGTCACGGTCAGGCCAAAGGTAAAAATGGCGATATTTGAGTTTTTGGGCCATACTTTCCATCCAAACCCTTAGATTGCGATTATTATCGCACAAAGTGCTCTCAAAGGTATAATACATATCCTGCATAAGCAAAAGTGAAATTGTAAGGAAAGGTCAAGGTCAGGTCACAAAAGGTCACAGGTCTACGAAAGCCATGTGACACATGTATGCCGTGAATGACAGACGTATTTTTAAGGCTCGGCCAAAATTGTAAATGTTGGCGCAGTTGGACGATATTTGCAGCTTATTTATATACTGGCAGTGAACTAATATAGTAAATAACTTAAATATGTTATCTTTATTGGTGCACTTCATTTGGATAAGAAGAAATAAGGTGCTATATTTTCATTATTTTCAGCATTTTTATCTCTGGATCGAATTTGCAAGCAAGCAAGTCATAATTTTCTGGCTTGAATTTTCGTTTCGCGCGCCAAGAACCTCGAGACTTCTGAAAGAACTTCTGTACAATGCGATACCGAAAAACAAGTGCCGTAGAAATGGTGTAAATTAATTTCAAACCACCTGTGACTTCATGCAACAAGATGTTTACCAATGCTGATAGCTGAAGTCTTGTCTTTGCTAATGAGAGATAAAATGCAGTATCGAAGACACAACGAAACGAAACTCATCCTATCATCGCCCTTCTGTGCTGCGCTGCGCTGTGCTGTAATCTGTGAATTTTACACTGTTCCTGGTCATTTCCTTTTCTGTTTCAACCTGTCTGTTGAGCAGCGCAGCGCCCAGCTGGCAGCAGCGCGCCACAGACATGCCATTTTTCTCTATCCGCCTATACGCACTCATAACGACGGGCTCTGAAAAGCCATGGGTTTACTGTGGATGTTCCCGAATACAATCTCTCTCAATGTATGGGTTATTTTACACGTATAATTCGATAGTAGCAGTCATTTTCACAACCTGACACCATATAAGGTCAAGGTCAGGTCACAAAGTAAAAATTTGAAATGGATAAATCTAAATCTAAAAGGCATGTGTCCAGACTGGTTTTGTCTCAGAAATACAGTGCTGGCATTTATTTGTTTGTAACTGGTCACTAAAAGCCAAAAAACGCAATTTCAAAATATGACATCATGAGTGACTCATGTTTAGAGAGCGATAAGTCAGTCAAAAATTCAGATATTACTTTGTAAATTTGGTTTGGGTACTGTCCACATGTGGTTCATCAACATATCTTCCGTTTTTGTGTGCAAATGTTTGAAAATGTTGATTTGAGGGGATTTGAAAAAAACTTTTTTTTTGGGGGGGGGGGTTAAACCCCAATATTTTCACAAATCCGAGATAGACATTTTATAGCCCTTGCCATTTACTATCTTTTGGAGTTTTTGGATTGCATTTTGCTTCAAATATGGCATTTGTAAGGCTTGCCAAAGTTTAGCTGATTGTTGTGTCAAACTCGTGTGTAGTGACGTCACTAAATTCGCTATATTTCGATTAAAAAATCGGCGAAATTTCTTCATCTTTGCACATAGGATGTATAATTGATGTAGAAAGTACATGAAGTTTCACGGCGATAGCGGTATTAGTTTTTGAGCTATTGCGAAAATTCGTCAGGGGGGGGGCGAAAAACGCCCTCCCCCAGCCAATGGCGGGTTAAAGGTAGTGTGCGTACTGTTTTGGAATGTCAATAATATTTTGAATATGGTAAGTAGCTATTGGTTTGATTGTTGGATACAATGAAATTCACATCTGGAGCCCCTGTGGCGTGCCTGATCCAGGCTCTGCTACCTTATGGCATCCTCGCCACTCTTGACCTCTAGCGAAGGCGCGGTGTTCCGGCCTTCTGCTAGGTGGCGCTTGGCATCGTGATCCCGCGCGCGTCATGTCTTTTGTTCATCCTCACCGTGTATTTGCTCGTCACGCCTCGCGACTTTTCATACACGTGTGTCGTGATCGTGATCGTGTCGTGATCACGCTGCTCATGTGTCACGCGTCATTTTCTTCATTGCTCATCACTCTTTGTTAGGTGTTACTATCTTCGTTTTGTTCGCCGTTTTATCATGTGTTTTTCGTAAAATATACAATCTCTCACTTCAACCTTCGGATCTGCAACACCCCTTCAGTTGAATTTTCAATTATATTGTTGTTGTTTTTTTTTTGCTTATAATTGTTTTCGGTATCTATAAAACGATCGCCACTATAGTGATGTTATGTAAAACGGCGCACACAAGACAATACAATTACGGCCACATCATAGAGGGACAAGTTTTGCACAGCATGTTCTTGCCACTGTGAACTTTATTATGTGCAAGTTGCTTAGCTCTAAATTGATATCTTCGGCGAACAATGGCCGTCAAGCGTTGCGATCAGTGGGACAAATGGTACTGTGCAACTGCTGTTATCACCGCGCACGAGCTGTTTTGCCGAATTGCTATTGGCCGGCGCTAACGGTGTGCTAGCAGTGTAATAGATAGTTGCAGTGTTTTTAGTAGCGGAAGCCCTCTGGAGTCTACCCGATATCTTTTTGCTCCCAGAAAGTTCCTGGAGTCTTTGGAATATCTCAGCAATTATGGTAAATCTGGAGAAATGAAGTAATGGTTCAATTCAGAAAATTATGTTCTATAGACCAGTGTCAATAACCCCAAATAAGCGATGTAAGTAGGCACACTCCATTTAATATAACTTGTCACTGGACAGGGAATCCCTTTCACATTGAACCCATAGTGGCCCAAAACTGATCGTTTAACCCTGTTTGTGCCTGTGTCCACACTAGAGAGGGTATCCCTGTGAAGCTGACCTCGGAGCTGACCCGGCACGTGGACGCCGTGCTGGACGATGCCGGTGTGGACGCCGACGAGCGCGGCCGGCTGCGGTTCTTCACGGCGTTCGGCGTCGACCCGTTCCACGCCGGCGGCACCGGCCTGCGCTGGGGCGCCGTGGTCGGGCTGCCGCAGACCTTCTCACTGACAGGCCCGGAGGAGCTGGCCAGCAGCGGGTTCGCGGTCAGTGGCGAGGCGAGATAGACGAGCTCGAACCGTTCACGACGCAGCTGGAGGAACGAGATCAGGTTAAGACTCGTACCTATCGACAAGTGCAGTTCTATCGTACAGTTTGGCATTTGTATAGATTGGTGTGCACTTGATACTAAATGCAGGCAGTTTGTATTCGCTTGGGCATTGAGTCACGGTCGCATATTTTCCTGCCAATTAAAATCCCTTTCAAACAGATCACACTTGGTTTGACTTAACGCGGACACGGCAGAAACTGACAGTGGCGTTTGCTACCGCTGTCACATCACCCCGCGTTTGTGGTGTCGGTGGCCGACTCTGACCCAGCCCTCCCCGCGTTTGTGGTGTCGGTGGCCGACTGACCCAGCCCTCCCCGCGTGTGTGGTGTCGGTGGCCGACTGACCCAGCCCTCCCCGCGTTTGTGGTGTCGGTGGCCGACTCTGACCCAGCCCTCCCCGCGTTTGTGGTGTCGGTGGCCGACTGACCCAGCCCTCCCCGCGTGTGTGGTGTCGGTGGCCGACTGACCCAGCCCTCCCCGCGTTTGTGGTGTCGGTGGCCGACTGACCCAGCCCTCCCCGCGTTTGTGGTGTCGGTGGCCGACTGACCCAGCCCTCCCCGCGTTTTGGCCGACTGACCCAGCCCTCCCCGCGTTTGTGGTGTCGGTGGCAGACTGACCCAGCCCTCCCCGCGTTTGTGGTGTCGGTGGCCGACTGACCCAGCCCTCCCCGCGTTTGTGGTGTCGGTGGCCGACTGACCCAGCCCTCCCCGCGTTTGTGGTGTCGGTGGCCGACTGACCCAGCCCTCCCCGCGTTTGTGGTGTCGGTGGCCGACTGACCCAGCCCTCCCCGCGTTTTGGCCGACTGACCCAGCCCTCCCCGCGTTTGTGGTGTCGGTGGCAGACTGACCCAGCCCTCCCCGCGTTTGTGGTGTCGGTGGCCGACTGACCCAGCCCTCCCCGCGTTTGTGGTGTCGGTGGCCGACTGACCCAGCCCTCCCCGCGTTTGTGGTGTCGGTGGCCGACTGACCCAGCCCTCCCCGCGTTTGTGGTGTCGGTGGCCGACTGACCCAGCCCTCCCCGCGTTTTGGCCGACTGACCCAGCCCTCCCCGCGTTTGTGGTGTCGGTGGCAGACTGACCCAGCCCTCCCCGCGTTTGTGGTGTCGGTGGCCGACTGACCCAGCCCTCCCCACGTTTTGGCCGACTCTGACCCAGCCCTCCCCGCGTTTGTGGTGTCGGTGGCAGACTGACCCAGCCCTCCCCGCGTTTGTGGTGTCGGTGGCCGACTGACCCAGCCCTCCCCGCGTTTGTGGTGTCGGTGGCCGACTGACCCAGCCCTCCCCGCGTTTGTGGTGTCGGTGGCCGACTGACCCAGCCCTCCCCGCGTTTGTGGTGTCGGTGGCCGACTGACCCAGCCCTCCCCGCGTTTTGGCCGACTGACCCAGCCCTCCCCGCGTTTGTGGTGTCGGTGGCAGACTGACCCAGCCCTCCCCGCGTTTGTGGTGTCGGTGGCCGACTGACCCAGCCCTCCCCACGTTTTGGCCGACTCTGACCCAGCCCTCCCCGCGTTTGTGGTGTCGGTGGCAGACTGACCCAGCCCTCCCCGCGTTTGTGGTGTCGGTGGCCGACTGACCCAGCCCTCCCCGCGTTTGTGGTGTCGGTGGCCGACTGACCCAGCCCTCCCCGCGTTTGTGGTGTCGGTGGCAGACTGACCCAGCCCTCCCTGCGTTTGTGGTGTCGGTGGCAGACTGACCCAGCCCTCCCTGCGTTTGTGGTGTCGGTGGCCGACTGACCCAGCCCTCCCCGCGTTTGTGGTGTCGGTGGCCGACTGACCCAGCCCTCCCCGCGTTTGTGGTGTCGGTGGCCGACTGACCCAGCCCTCCCCGCGTTTGTGGTGTCGGTGGCCGACTGACCCAGCCCTCCCCACGTTTTGGCCGACTCTGACCCAGCCCTCCCCGCGTTTGTGGTGTCGGTGGCAGACTGACCCAGCCCTCCCCGCGTTTGTGGTGTCGGTGGCCGACTGACCCAGCCCTCCCCGCGTTTGTGGTGTCGGTGGCCGACTGACCCAGCCCTCCCCGCGTTTGTGGTGTCGGTGGCAGACTGACCCAGCCCTCCCTGCGTTTGTGGTGTCGGTGGCAGACTGACCCAGCCCTCCCTGCGTTTGTGGTGTCGGTGGCCGACTGACCCAGCCCTCCCCGCGTTTGTGGTGTCGGTGGCCGACTGACCCAGCCCTCCCCGCGTTTGTGGTGTCGGTGGCCGACTGACCCAGCCCTCCCCGCGTTTGTGGTGTCGGTGGCCGACTGACCCAGCCCTCCCCGCGTTTGTGGTGTCGGTGGCCGACTGACCCAGCCCTCCCCGCGTTTGTGGTGTCGGTGGCAGACTGACCCAGCCCTCCCCGCGTTTGTGGTGTCGGTGGCCGACTCTGACCCAGCCCTCCCCGCGTTTGTGGTGTCGGTGGCCGACTGACCCAGCCCTCCCCGCGTTTGTGGTGTCGGTGGCCGACTGACCCAGCCCTCCCTGCGTTTGTGGTGTCGGTGGCCGACTGACCCAGCCCTCCCCGCGTTTGTGGTGTCGGTGGCAGACTGACCCAGCCCTCCCCGCGTTTGTGGTGTCGGTGGCCGACTCTGACCCAGCCCTCCCCGCGTTTGTGGTGTCGGTGGCCGACTGACCCAGCCCTCCCCGCGTTTGTGGTGTCGGTGGCCGACTGACCCAGCCCTCCCCGCGTTTGTGGTGTCGGTGGCAGACTGACCCAGCCCTCCCCGCGTTTGTGGTGTCGGTGGCCGACTCTGACCCAGCCCTCCCCGCGTTTGTGGTGTCGGTGGCCGACTGACCCAGCCCTCCCCGCGTTTGTGGTGTCGGTGGCAGACTGACCCAGCCCTCCCCGCGTTTGTGGTGTCGGTGGCCGACTCTGACCCAGCCCTCCCCGCGTTTGTGGTGTCGGTGGCCGACTGACCCAGCCCTCCCCGCGTTTGTGGTGTCGGTGGCAGACTGACCCAGCCCTCCCCGCGTTTGTGGTGTCGGTGGCCGACTCTGACCCAGCCCTCCCCGCGTTTGTGGTGTCGGTGGCCGACTGACCCAGCCCTCCCCGCGTTTGTGGTGTCGGTGGCCGACTGACCCAGCCCTCCCCGCGTTTTGGCCGACTCTGACCCAGCCCTCCCCGCGTTTTGGCCGACTCTGACCCAGCCCTCCCCGCGTTTGTGGTGTCGGTGGCCGACTGACCCAGCCCTCCCCGCGTTTGTGGTGTCGGTGGCCGACTGACCCAGCCCTCCCCGCGTTTGTGGTGTCGGTGGCCGACTGACCCAGCCCTCCCCGCGTTTGTGGTGTCGGTGGCCGACTCTGCCCCAGCCCTCCCCGCGTTTGTGGTGTCGGTGGCCGACTGACCCAGCCCTCCCCGCGTTTGTGGTGTCGGTGGCCGACTGACCCAGCCCTCCCCGCGTTTGTGGTGTCGGTGGCCGACTCTGCCCCAGCCCTCCCCGCGTTTGTGGTGTCGGTGGCCGACTGACCCAGCCCTCCCCGCGTTTGTGGTGTCGGTGGCCGACTGACCCAGCCCTCCCCGCGTTTGTGGTGTCGGTGGCCGACTGACCCAGCCCTCCCCGCGTTTTGTCCGACTCTGACCCAGCCCTCCCCGCGTTTGTGGTGTCGGTGGCCGACTGACCCAGCCCTCCCCGCGTTTTGGCCGACTCTGACCCAGCCCTCCCCG
Organism: Chirona hameri; assembly: GCA_036785665.1. NCBI lineage: Eukaryota > Metazoa > Arthropoda > Thecostraca > Balanomorpha > Balanidae > Chirona > Chirona hameri. The sequence continues at coordinate 10,780 of JAXIVJ010018944.1, forward strand.
CGTTTGTGGTGTCGGTGGCCGACTGACCCAGCCCTCCCCGCGTTTGTGGTGTCGGTGGCCGACTGACCCAGCCCTCCCCGCGTTTTGGCCGACTCTGACCCAGCCCTCCCCGCGTTTTGGCCGACTCTGACCCAGCCCTCCCCGCGTTTGTGGTGTCGGTGGCCGACTGACCCAGCCCTCCCCGCGTTTGTGGTGTCGGTGGCCGACTGACCCAGCCCTCCCCGCGTTTGTGGTGTCGGTGGCCGACTGACCCAGCCCTCCCCGCGTTTGTGGTGTCGGTGGCCGACTGACCCAGCCCTCCCCGCGTTTGTGGTGTCGGTGGCCGACTGACCCAGCCCTCCCCGCGTTTTGGCCGACTCTGACCCAGCCCTCCCCGCGTTTGTGGTGTCGGTGGCCGACTGACCCAGCCCTCCCCGCGTTTGTGGTGTCGGTGGCCGACTGACCCAGCCCTCCCCGCGTTTGTGGTGTCGGTGGCCGACTGACCCAGCCCTCCCCGCGTTTGTGGTGTCGGTGGCCGACTGACCCAGCCCTCCCCGCGTTTGTGGTGTCGGTGGCCGACTGACCCAGCCCTCCCCGCGTTTGTGGTGTCGGTGGCCGACTGACCCAGCCCTCCCCGCGTTTTGGCCGACTCTGACCCAGCCCTCCCCGCGTTTGTGGTGTCGGTGGCCGACTGACCCAGCCCTCCCCGCGTTTGTGGTGTCGGTGGCCGACTGACCCAGCCCTCCCCGCGTTTGTGGTGTCGGTGGCCGACTGACCCAGCCCTCCCCGCGTTTTGGCCGACTCTGACCCAGCCCTCCCCGCGTTTTGGCCGACTCTGACCCAGCCCTCCCCACGTTTTGGCCGACTCTGAGCCAGCCCTCCCCGCGTTTGTGGTGTCGGTGGTCGACTGACCCAGCCCTCCCCGCGTTTTGGCCGACTCTGACCCAGCCCTCCCCGCGTTTTGGCCGACTCTGACCCAGCCCTCCCCGCGTTTTGGCCGACTCTGACCCAGCCCTCCCCGCGTTTGTGGTGTCGGTGGCCGACTGACCCAGCCCTCCCCGCGTTTTGGCCGACTCTGACCCAGCCCTCCCCGCGTTTTGGCCGACTCTGACCCAGCCTCCCCACGTTTTGGCCGACTCTGACCCAGCCCTCCCCGCGTTTGTGGTGTCGGTGGCCGACTGACCCAGCCCTCCCCGCGTTTTGGCCGACTCTGACCCAGCCCTCCCCGCGTTTTGGCCGACTGACCCAGCCCTCCCCGCGTTTGTGGTGTCGGTGGCCGACTGACCCAGCCCTCCCCGCGTTTTGGCCGACTCTGACCCAGCCCTCCCCGCGTTTTGGCCGACTGACCCAGCCCTCCCCGCGTTTGTGGTGTCGGTGGCCGACTCTGCCCCAGCCCTCCCCGCGTTTTGGCCGACTCTGACCCAGCCCTACCCGCGTTTTGGCCGACTCTGACCCAGCCCTACCCGTGTTTTGGCCGACTCTGCCCCAGCCCTCCCCGCGTTTTGGCCGACTGACCCAGCCCTCCCCGCGTGTGTGGTGTCGGTGGCCGACTCTGACCCAGCCCTCCCCGCGTTTTGGCCGACTCTGACCCAGCCCTCCCCGCGTTTTGGCCGACTCTGACCCAGCCCTACCCGTGTTTTGGCCGACTCTGCCCCAGCCCTCCCCGCGTGTTGGCCGACTGACCCAGCCCTCCCCGCGTGTGTGGTGTCGGTGGCCGACTCTGACCCAGCCCTCCCCGCGTTTTGGCCGACTCTGACCCAGCCCTCCCCGCGTTTGTGGTGTCGGTGGCCCACTCTGACCCAGCCCTCCCCGCGTTTTGTCCGACTCTGACCCAGCCCTCCCCGCGTTTGTGGTGTCGGTGGCCCACTCTGACCCAGCCCTCCCCACGTTTTGGCCGACTCTGACCCAGCCCTCCCCGCGTTTGTGGTGTCGGTGGCAGACTGACCCAGCCCTCCCCGCGTTTGTGGTGTCGGTGGCCGACTGACCCAGCCCTCCCCGCGTTTGTGGTGTCGGTGGCCGACTGACCCAGCCCTCCCCGCGTTTGTGGTGTCGGTGGCAGACTGACCCAGCCCTCCCTGCGTTTGTGGTGTCGGTGGCAGACTGACCCAGCCCTCCCTGCGTTTGTGGTGTCGGTGGCCGACTGACCCAGCCCTCCCCGCGTTTGTGGTGTCGGTGGCCGACTGACCCAGCCCTCCCCGCGTTTGTGGTGTCGGTGGCCGACTGACCCAGCCCTCCCCGCGTTTGTGGTGTCGGTGGCCGACTGACCCAGCCCTCCCCGCGTTTGTGGTGTCGGTGGCCGACTGACCCAGCCCTCCCCGCGTTTGTGGTGTCGGTGGCAGACTGACCCAGCCCTCCCCGCGTTTGTGGTGTCGGTGGCCGACTCTGACCCAGCCCTCCCCGCGTTTGTGGTGTCGGTGGCCGACTGACCCAGCCCTCCCCGCGTTTGTGGTGTCGGTGGCCGACTGACCCAGCCCTCCCTGCGTTTGTGGTGTCGGTGGCCGACTGACCCAGCCCTCCCCGCGTTTGTGGTGTCGGTGGCAGACTGACCCAGCCCTCCCCGCGTTTGTGGTGTCGGTGGCCGACTCTGACCCAGCCCTCCCCGCGTTTGTGGTGTCGGTGGCCGACTGACCCAGCCCTCCCCGCGTTTGTGGTGTCGGTGGCCGACTGACCCAGCCCTCCCCGCGTTTGTGGTGTCGGTGGCAGACTGACCCAGCCCTCCCCGCGTTTGTGGTGTCGGTGGCCGACTCTGACCCAGCCCTCCCCGCGTTTGTGGTGTCGGTGGCCGACTGACCCAGCCCTCCCCGCGTTTGTGGTGTCGGTGGCAGACTGACCCAGCCCTCCCCGCGTTTGTGGTGTCGGTGGCCGACTCTGACCCAGCCCTCCCCGCGTTTGTGGTGTCGGTGGCCGACTGACCCAGCCCTCCCCGCGTTTGTGGTGTCGGTGGCAGACTGACCCAGCCCTCCCCGCGTTTGTGGTGTCGGTGGCCGACTCTGACCCAGCCCTCCCCGCGTTTGTGGTGTCGGTGGCCGACTGACCCAGCCCTCCCCGCGTTTGTGGTGTCGGTGGCCGACTGACCCAGCCCTCCCCGCGTTTTGGCCGACTCTGACCCAGCCCTCCCCGCGTTTTGGCCGACTCTGACCCAGCCCTCCCCGCGTTTGTGGTGTCGGTGGCCGACTGACCCAGCCCTCCCCGCGTTTGTGGTGTCGGTGGCCGACTGACCCAGCCCTCCCCGCGTTTGTGGTGTCGGTGGCCGACTGACCCAGCCCTCCCCGCGTTTGTGGTGTCGGTGGCCGACTGACCCAGCCCTCCCCGCGTTTTGGCCGACTCTGACCCAGCCCTCCCCGCGTTTGTGGTGTCGGTGGCCGACTGACCCAGCCCTCCCCGCGTTTGTGGTGTCGGTGGCCGACTGACCCAGCCCTCCCCGCGTTTGTGGTGTCGGTGGCCGACTGACCCAGCCCTCCCCGCGTTTGTGGTGTCGGTGGCCGACTGACCCAGCCCTCCCCGCGTTTGTGGTGTCGGTGGCCGACTGACCCAGCCCTCCCCGCGTTTGTGGTGTCGGTGGCCGACTGACCCAGCCCTCCCCGCGTTTTGGCCGACTCTGACCCAGCCCTCCCCGCGTTTGTGGTGTCGGTGGCCGACTGACCCAGCCCTCCCCGCGTTTGTGGTGTCGGTGGCCGACTGACCCAGCCCTCCCCGCGTTTGTGGTGTCGGTGGCCGACTGACCCAGCCCTCCCCGCGTTTTGGCCGACTCTGACCCAGCCCTCCCCGCGTTTTGGCCGACTCTGACCCAGCCCTCCCCACGTTTTGGCCGACTCTGAGCCAGCCCTCCCCGCGTTTGTGGTGTCGGTGGTCGACTGACCCAGCCCTCCCCGCGTTTTGGCCGACTCTGACCCAGCCCTCCCCGCGTTTTGGCCGACTCTGACCCAGCCCTCCCCGCGTTTTGGCCGACTCTGACCCAGCCCTCCCCGCGTTTGTGGTGTCGGTGGCCGACTGACCCAGCCCTCCCCGCGTTTTGGCCGACTCTGACCCAGCCCTCCCCGCGTTTTGGCCGACTCTGACCCAGCCTCCCCACGTTTTGGCCGACTCTGACCCAGCCCTCCCCGCGTTTGTGGTGTCGGTGGCCGACTGACCCAGCCCTCCCCGCGTTTTGGCCGACTCTGACCCAGCCCTCCCCGCGTTTTGGCCGACTGACCCAGCCCTCCCCGCGTTTGTGGTGTCGGTGGCCGACTGACCCAGCCCTCCCCGCGTTTTGGCCGACTCTGACCCAGCCCTCCCCGCGTTTTGGCCGACTGACCCAGCCCTCCCCGCGTTTGTGGTGTCGGTGGCCGACTCTGCCCCAGCCCTCCCCGCGTTTTGGCCGACTCTGACCCAGCCCTACCCGCGTTTTGGCCGACTCTGACCCAGCCCTACCCGTGTTTTGGCCGACTCTGCCCCAGCCCTCCCCGCGTTTTGGCCGACTGACCCAGCCCTCCCCGCGTGTGTGGTGTCGGTGGCCGACTCTGACCCAGCCCTCCCCGCGTTTTGGCCGACTCTGACCCAGCCCTCCCCGCGTTTTGGCCGACTCTGACCCAGCCCTACCCGTGTTTTGGCCGACTCTGCCCCAGCCCTCCCCGCGTGTTGGCCGACTGACCCAGCCCTCCCCGCGTGTGTGGTGTCGGTGGCCGACTCTGACCCAGCCCTCCCCGCGTTTTGGCCGACTCTGACCCAGCCCTCCCCGCGTTTGTGGTGTCGGTGGCCCACTCTGACCCAGCCCTCCCCGCGTTTTGTCCGACTCTGACCCAGCCCTCCCCGCGTTTGTGGTGTCGGTGGCCCACTCTGACCCAGCCCTCCCCGCGTTTTGTCCGACTCTGACCCAGCCCTCCCCGCGTTTTGGCCGACTCTGACCCAGCCCTCCCCACGTTTTGGCCGACTCTGACCCAGCCCTCCCCGCGTTTGTGGTGTCGGTGGTCGACTGACCCAGCCCTCCCCGCGTTTTGGCCGACTCTGACCCAGCCCTCCCCGCGTTTTGGCCGACTCTGACCCAGCCCTCCCCGCGTTTTGGCCGACTCTGACCCAGCCCTCCCCGCGTTTGTGGTGTCGGTGGCCGACTCTGACCCAGCCCTCCCTGCGTCTGTGGTGTCGGTGGCTGACTCTGACCCAGCCCTCCCTGCGTTTTGGCCGACTCTGACCCAGCCCTCCCCGTGTTTTGGCTGACTCTGACCCAGCCCTCCCCGCGTTTTGTCCGACTCTGACCCAGCCCTCCCCGCGTTTTGGCCGACTCTGACCCAGCCCTCCCCACGTTTTGGCCGACTCTGACCCAGCCCTCCCCGCGTTTGTGGTGTCGGTGGTCGACTGACCCAGCCCTCCCCGCGTTTTGGCCGACTCTGACCCAGCCCTCCCCGCGTTTTGGCCGACTCTGACCCAGCCCTCCCCGCGTTTGTGGTGTCGGTGGCCGACTCTGACCCAGCCCTCCCTGCGTTTGTGGTGTCGGTGGCTGACTCTGACCCAGCCCTCCCTGCGTTTTGGCCGACTCTGACCCAGCCCTCCCCGTGTTTTGGCTGACTCTGACCCAGCCCTCCCCGCGTTTTGGCCGACTCTGACCCAGCCCTCCCCGCGTTTGTGGTGTCGGTGGCTGACTGACCCAGCCCTCCCGCGTTTTGGCCGACTCTGACCCAGCCCTCCTCGCGTTTGTGGTGTCGGTGGCCGACTCTGACCCAGCCCTCCTCGCGTGCGCTTCAGGTGGGTGGGCAGAAGGTGGACTGGCAGTCGCGGGAGGGTGCCCTGCTCAGTGACGGCCTGCGGCTGTCGCCGGCCGCCCAGCGGTTCGCCATCGCCCGCGAGCTGTGGCACGTGCGCAGCTCGCACGTGTGGCAGGACGGTGGTATCGGCGCCACCGCGCTGTTCGCCACCTACCTGCTGGGAAGCGCCTTCAACCGCAAACTGGGCTTCGCCGAGCGGCCCAGGGTGAGATCTGCTGTGTCGTTTTATCGGCACCATATAAACACAGCAGTTGCGGCGCCCCAAAGCCCTAAACAGACCAGAAAACACCAAGTAAAAAAGCACTGCCAAATTGTTTCATTGTATATCATCTACTTTTCCTGACTGAAGGGAACATATTTGTCTCTTTTCACCCATGGGTTGACCTATGACAATGTGTTAGTTATGATATCCCTGTGCCAGCCTGCAATGCCATCAGTACTGGGTACTGTGTTGTCCACCACTATCACCCCGCCCCACTGAATGGCCGATCGCTCCGCCCCGGCAGACGCTGCGTGTGATGATGTACTCGCTGGTGTCGCTGTTCGGGACGGCCGTCTGGGTCACCGCCACCGATCTTGTCCAGCACTATCGCGACAGTCAGTCGGACATGGCAGCCGCCGAGCTCGGGCCCGCCTTCGCCTGGGGCGGCGTGGAGTTATACGAAAAGGTACCCTGGGCGCCGACTCATGCAGCAGGCGCTTCAAAATATCAAATTGTCACTTGTCAGTCTGATAATCACCAATATGTTATGCATATCACACATTGTCAATGCAGTCGTGCTTTTATATAATCATTACAGAAGGGTTTTCTCTGCCACGGCAGCAAATATTGCAAATATTATCACAGTGGCGAAACGCTTCAGACTTTTCGACAAGTAGCACCACGCTCGTCATTCGTTAAAGCCGTACTGTGACCCCTGTGTTTCTGCACCCGGCGTACAGACGCTGGAGCGGAACCGAGCTCTCCGCCGTCTACTGGGTGCTGGCGGAGAGAGCAGCTACTCGGCGTACGGCAACGAGCGCACCGTGCTGCGCGAGCCGCGCATGCCCCTCACCGAGCGGCTCGAGTCGCTACGGGCCCACTGTGAGAAGCACCACCCGCGTGAGGAGGCGGAGGCGCCGCCGGCAGAGGCACCGACGGCAGCAGCGGCGTAGTGGTGGTGTAGGTGTGTCTGTGTGTATCTGCCGCGGTGTGTGTTGCGAGTGTGTGACTGGGGTATGGGGCGGGAGATGGGGTTGATGTGACGTCAGCGACAGTCGTGTGGCCTCCGGATGGGTGTGTGCCGCTGGACGCCAGCACTGCGATGGAGAGCTTTGCCCTGTTAGTGTTGACCGTGGTCGGTGTTCTGAGCTGCCAGACGGCTCTGCTCTCATCAGGTTGAGTTTCGTTCGATGGTTTTGTTATAGATTTTGTTGTGAGACTGATGAGGGAAGCTCCATGCGATGCCATTTTTCTACCGCCGATGCAACTGAGTCAATGTGCTGTGTGCTGGTGGTCTTTCGTGACGTTTGTGTAGCCAATACATCGCTGTGAATTCGAGTCAGATTTGTGTATATCTGAGACCATTCTTAGAAGAAAAAAATCGAGCCGCTGGCTCGATTTTTTTTTAAAAGAATGGCCTCTACTAGAAATTTGTTATGTTTGGGCAGCGTGTAAAATACCTGCATATTATTTGGCTTTACTGCTGCATTTCCGAGGCGCTGTTTAGACGCTAAACATCTCCTGCGCCGGGCCCTGAGGCCATTCTTTTTTCGACGGCTCGATTTTTTTTTATAAGCATGGCCTCTGGTCAGTTTATGATACATATTTTTTTGCAATTGACATAAGCCAGTTAATATATACATATATATATATATATATATATATATATATATATATATATATATATATATATATATATATATATATATATATATATATATATATATATATATATATATATATATATATATATATATATATATATATATATATATATATATATATATATATATATATATATATATATATATATATGCCCAAGCCTCTGATATTCTTACCACAGCCTGACGCTGGCCTCTCTCAGCCACTCAAACATAATCGTTTAATCACCGCTGTAGGCATCAGTGGTCCCTTACCTGAAGTCTGCTGGCACCAGCTCCTCTCCCGAACACTGCCGCGATATTTCAACTCCCACCAGTATACGGGCTCCGGCTCTTCTGATGGGAGGGCACTTATTTGCACCAGAATACCGGCACCCTCCACTCGCCTCTACTACCAGAATGCGGCCCATCTGCAGCGCGTACGGCCTGCCGGAGGCCTGTTCGCGACCACCTGCGGTTCGGCGGTTTCCAGCAGGCTCTAGCCCGACCCTTTCCTCGTGCGTCATCACAAGCAGGCGGCTCTTTAACACTGAATGCCGCGATGCGCCACTTCACGTGCCATTTCTCCTACGGTTGCTTCGTACCGACCGCCGGAACCGCAGCCGTGTGACGTCACCGTTCGCCCTATCCCCACTTTTAGTTACCCCCCTGCTGCCGACCACTGCTGACCGCCGAACCGCAGCCAACCGCAGGGTCCGTGAACAGGCCTCGGGTCAGACGATCACGTGATACCGGACCGGCCGACCGCCCCATGAAGCGCCCCACCGCCGCTCAGGGCCATAGTCGGACCGCGCCGGAAAAGTAAAGTTACTTCGGATGTCACTGGCTGCGAGGCCAGCCCGCCTGGCGACAGCACAACATATCAAGGACGCAAGAACCGGGGGGGGGGGGCGCCCCCCAACATTTTCGGATTTTAACATTACGCCTATGGGCGTTGCATGGAAAAAATCCACTTCAGAATGCCTACGCCCTCCTCCCCAACTTTCGGAAGGTTGCGGCGCCCTTGCAACATATTGACATAAGAAATCAAGCTGCAGACATGGGCGGATCTCCAGAGGCGTAAATACATCAGACAACTGATTTACGCCAGGCGCTCCGCGCTGCGCTGTTACCAGTTACCAGTGTATTCAAAAAAGATCCACGTACCTATATAATCGTGGCTTTTCACCCTTTCACGTCATATTTCTAAAACAGTGGGGACAACACTAAGGTTGAGGAGCAAAACACTTAAACAGGCATACTAAAATACACTAAATTAAAAGCACATACACACGCACTATAAGACGAGATAGACAGTGGCAGATCTGCACTCCCATCTAAATATCAGGTGCCATCAGCTCTCATGGCAGCCTTCAAAGTGGTACTACCGGGGGGATAGGGGGTTTTTGGAGTCTCGTAGACAACTGACGTTCGTTTTCCGGGTGTGGTAGGGAACAATTGTTATAACATAATCGAACCTGACTCTAACCTTTACAGTAATTACGGGGGTGGGGGGTGGAATCTGCCCCCTGCCGGATTTTCTCTATAACTCAAAAACATAATAGATATTGACATGAAGCTTACAGTGCCTTATGCTGCATCAACTACACGTCTTCCTATACAATTTCGCTGAAATTAATTTAGCACCTTGGGAGATAATGACGTTTTACAGCGCAGCGAGCGCCTGGCGTAAATCAGTTGTCCGATGTATATACGCTCTCCAGAGGGGGGCACGAGGCCACGCCCCCCCCCCAACCACCTGAAATCGGCGCAAATTTGACACATTTCCTGAGATAATATAAAATCTAAGCAGCTTTTTCTAAGGAAAGTTTGTTTTAAATTAGTTATCGATGCCAAAACAAGCGAAATCCGATGAGTTTTCAGAATTGTGTGAGACTAGTTGGGATTCCCCCCCCCCCCAAACTGACCCATTCTGGATCCAGCCTTGGCTGCAGATTATACAACTACCTGCAGGAACTGTAATCGTGATGTAATCGTGTTTAATTGTTTAGAGACCGCCTGAATATGCACCTCAACGGATGTAACAGTTCACTAGATTCAGATTCACTAGCAATTAACTTTTGACGATGTTGGTATGGCTTGGGGTGGCCGGTGGCGCCCCCGTGAGCTGAGCGGCTATTTGCGCATATATCTATATCGCTTAAGAGGGATCTGTTGCGGCGGCGGCGGATTCGAATGTCTCTTTATTTTATGTTTCAGAGAGGTGCCTGGAGTTAAGCACACTCGTGCTTTTGCACCATTCTGCTATTATTTTGTAACAATATTCGCATGATAAGTTCCTTTACATTTGTTTTTGCTGTTATGTTATGTTTTATGAGTTCCTTAATAAACATTGTGTGATGAAAAACGGAAGTTGGCCCACATTCAGCCCAGATTCAGCCCGGCCCAGATTCGTGCTACCATATCTGAAGGAAAACTTTACCAGCCAAAATTTATTAAATATCCATCAAAAACGTTAAAAAGGGATATCAATCGAAAGCCCTCATCGCAACGAACACAGCCATACCCTTGGACTTTCTTTATCTTGCCCACGAAAGGTCCCAGACCCGTCCGAAAATGCAGTCACTCAAACTCACTGAGTTAGCGGGACGCGGCGATTTCAACCAAACTCAGGGAAATAATAGAACAGCACATGCCGGATCCGAAAATCATAGTCCCTATTCGTGACATTTTCAAATTTGACCTTCAGGGCCACTCAAGCTTGCAAAATTACCCCTTCTTCCATGTTAACACGCAGTCACTCAAACAATAATAAGTAACAGAAGGACGCACCAATTAACTCAAGACTACGCATACTCGTGTAGAAATGTCTTCCGCAAATTTCCGTAAAGTGGCAATGTGTGACACTCAAAGGTACAGCTTCCAGAGGCTGTCAAGCTTTCCAGTTCTTGTCAATATATATATTCGCTGAGTTGGCAGGACGCGTTGATTTCAACAAAACTCAAGGAAATAATAGAACAGCACATGCCGGATCCGAAAATCATAGTCCCTATTCGTGACATTTTCAAATTTGACCTTCAGGGCCACTCAAGCTTGCAAAATTACCCCTTCTTCCATGTTAACACGCCGTCACTCAAAAAATAATAA
>JAXIVJ010018945.1:0-17500 GCA_036785665.1 Chirona hameri
AAATTTGGAGATGTCGCAAGCGTTGGCTGGTGCTGTTTTGTATGGTACAAGCATTGAATGCTACAACTTTAAACGCTTCCATAGCATGCCCACAATTCAGATGACTGGATGTCTATGTGAACGGACTTCCCAGAGAGCGCCGGTGAGCGAGCTCGACGTGAGTGTTCGCGCGGCGGCGAGTGACACTGAAATAAATAAACAAAGCAATAACCCATGAGACAAAAAACTCGAACTGAACATTAGCTGAACCAATCATATACACTGACTGAACAACAATAACAAGAATAGTGGACGATCAGATTGACGACAAATAGTATACCGTTACACTGAAAGTAAGACAGAGCTAAATGATAATGTCAACAATGAGATAAACAAATTAGCATGTAGCGTGAACATAAGCAATGTACAGATGTGTAGAATGCAATAAAAAGTGTGCTGACATGACTAATTGGATGCTGAATTGACCAATAGTGTAGCTTGACGATACACTTACAATCATACACTGAGTGCAATTTACCAAAACAAATACATTCGCGCTCAAACACACGCACATACACATTACTCTCCCTGGTATGACTGTCGAGGAACGGTACCGCCCGCCTGCAGTGTCCGGTGCGCGCGCACCGGCCGGCTGGCGGCAGGCGGGGCGCGGCAGACCGCCGTCAACGGACGACCTGTCACCGGTAGAGGCGGCGCCAGGCGAGCAGAAGCGGCGCCAGCGAGCCGGGGACACCGAACTGGTCACCAGCAGAGGCTGCGTTTCTGAACTGGTACTGATCACCACAGTGCAGCGGTGGCTCCGGAATCCATGTCTCGCAACGCCCGGCGCCCACCAGTCGACCGGCGCCCCCCCCCCGGAACGAGACCGCGTGCACATTCCTGGAACGCTTCTAGTGGTGCCTATCCTGTTCCCAAGTCGCCATTTAATTCTAGGAACCTGCTATTGTCCGATCCCCAAGAGTGCCTGTCAGTGGCGTGCGCAGCAATTCACAAAGGACCAGGAATTGGTCATTGCCTTGAGGTCTGAGGGGCGCCACCCGATTGACGGGCGCCATCAATATTGGCGAAACTTTTGCATGGGGCGCCTCTCCTTCCGTACCGTGAGGAAGTATAGGAGCCCCCCCCCCCCCCTCCGCCACTAGCCGGAAGAGCGCCTTCACTGGCCAGGTGCGCCGTCACGGGCGGAGAGGGGCAGTCACTAGTCGGAGGGGCGCCGTCACTCGCCGGAGGGACGCCGTCACCGACCGGCGGAGCGCCGTCACTATCCGGAGGGGCGCCGTCACTGGCCGGAGGAGCACCGTCACTGACCGGAGGGGGCGCCGTCACTAGCCGGAGGGGCACCGTCACGGTTCGGAGGGGGGCAGTCCCTAGTTGGAGGGACACCGTCACTGGCCGGAGGGGGCGCAGTCACTGGCGGGAGAGAGCACCGTCACTGTCCGGAGCCCGGAGGGCGCCGTCATTCGCCGGAGGGGCGCGGTCACTGATCGGAGGGGCGCCATCAATAGCCGGAGAGGCGCCGTCACTGGTCAGATGGGCGTCGTCACTCGCCGGAGGGGCGTTGTCACTGGCGGAGGGGCGCCATCACTGGCCGGAGGGGCGCTGTCAATGGCCTGAGTGAAATAAATATGTTCAGCCTCATTGCAGCTGAAACATTGTTGCGAACCACCCATGTTAAACAATAGGTACACAAAAATGGTTAACGGATTTAATCATTTAGAATATGAGGATATGAGGATATGAGGATATTGTTGATTGCTAAATTATGAGGATCGTGTGTGCAGGACGCTGTAATGGTAATGATATATATATATATATATATATATATATATATATATATATATATATATATATATATGTACTGGATGTTAAATTCTGAAAATGGTTCGTGCGTACTACATGATATGGTGCCCTGTGAGGCAATGTATGTGGAGAGACATGTGTGGCGTTCACGTCCATGTGTGCCGTACAACCCAGGACGGGCCCATGAGGCTCTTCGTTGTACTGCAAATTCAGGTCCATGTCTTGAATTATGATGTCCGTCAAGTTTTTTTTTTTTTATAATAAATTTAGTCCGAATGTTTTGTATGGATGGATTTCCGAGATCAGGACCCGCGCTAAGCAGAGCTTGTTGCGCAGGTCCTGACCTCACCACCCGATCGCGCAATTCCTGTTGGCCGGCAGAATTTAGAGACGAAAGTTTTACGTGCCCGACATACCTGGACACGGTCCGCCCCGCCCTCTGACGTCACCTGGCCTTGAGTGTGACCGCTACCACCGGTCACAGGCCATCCCAGTCAGGAGCAAATAGCGAGCGCCGAAGGGACTCGAACCCGGGCTGCCACTACCGGGATAGGTCAGGAGTCCAGCGCTCTCCCACTGAGCTACAGGGGAAGTTAGCGTCGTATTCGTATTAGTTTTCAGTGTCGAGTTCCGATTTGCCCTAAACTAAACATGTGGCCTGAGTGAAAACATGTGGCCTGAGTGAAACCATCTCGTCGAGATATGCACGAATATGCTATTGGTTTTTCGATAGCTGACCTAGTTTGACCTCTAGGGGTCATCAAAGTTCACGAAACGGTGTACCCTCTAAAATCTGTATTTATCAACCGATGAAAAAAAACACATATTCATATATTCATATATTCATATATTTCGTAACTTTCCACAAATATCAGTGGCTTTTTCAAAGTTACATGTCATATCGGATCAAAGGGGACGAGCAAAACATGGTAAAAGCAGCAAAACACAACATACCATCGGTCAAGGGATCATTCCGGCGAATCAGACATCAGTCAGCGTACACACACACCCACACCCACACCCACACCCATGCCCACGCCCACACACACACACACGCGCACACACACACACACATGCACGCACGCACGCACGCTCGCACGCACGCACGCACGCACGCACGCACGCACGCACGCACGCACGCACGCACGCACGCACACACACACACGACCACACGCTGCGCACTCATGTGTTATCGCGCGCATCACTCAGCAACAGTTCCATCAGCTGGCGCTTAAAACTACAGAGACGCGCAGTATTGCGCACGTCAGGTGACAAGCGGTTGAAGAGATCCGATGCTTTATAGCTAAATCGGCGAGCACCGGAGTTTCTCACAGCACGGGGGTGCCTTAGTTGGTTAGACTGCCGCGTGTCATGTGTGTGATCAGCACGGATAAACATCGCGGCTATATCAGGTGGTTGGCCTGTGAGCAGGACCTTTTTGAGCAGGCAAAGCGTGTGGTATTTGACCAGTTGATCGGCGTTTAGCCACCGGAGATCTTTGACGACATCAGATATGTGATTGCATCTTCTCCTTCCGCTCACCACCCTCGCACAGAAGTTAATGAGTTTTTGCACACGATGGAGCTGCGTGGTCCCGTGCGTACCATACAATGCGATACAATATCTGATGTAGGAGAGTACCAGTGCACTGACAATTCGAACGAGTGTGTCTTTTGGAAGTATATGCTTCGCATGGGACAGGGCCATCAGTATGCCTGTCGACTTGGCAGCAAGCTGATCAAGATGTGGTTCGAACGTGAGATGTTTGTCCATCACTACACCAAGGTTCTTAACAGTGCGACTTTCCGTGATGACAGCTGACCCGAACTTTATGTTCACAGGGGGCATATGACGCAGCATAGCCTTCGTCCCGAAAACTATCAACTGTGTTTTTGTTGTGTTAACCTTCATAGAATGGTTGTTGGACCAGTCCATTACGACCGACAAGGTGCTTTCCATGGTCGCAACGAGCTGTTGCATTTTACTTTTCTTTCCGGTAACCAAAATCTGCGTATCGTCGGCATATTGTATCACTGTAGCGTCTTTTGTGTGTATTGCTAGGTCATTTGAAACAAATGGAATACATGAGCGGCCCAAGGGCGGTACCCTGGAATACTCCCATTCCGTTGGGGAGACTACGGGATCGCAACGTGTGCCCCGATGGGTATCTGATCTGAACCTGTTGGGTATGCCCGCGAAGGTAACTTTCAAACCATTTCGTGTCGATATTGTACATTTTGAGTTTGGATAAGAGCAGAGGCCTATTTCACAAAGAAGTTAGTAATTACACATGTTTGCGATTACAAACGCAAGAAAATATTGCAAACCTCACAAAAAGCTATTTCACAAACATTCGCCACCTCTGAATTACCGATTGTAAAGAAAATTGTAAACACAAATGTTAGTACAGCAGAAAGCTTGAAATCAAGAACGTTTGTATTAAAACTTGATGCTAATGACAAATGATTTGATTGTTAACAAATTAATTTAACAAATATTTACATTGTGGTTTATTTTTTTATTCAATATACAATTAGTTATAGGGAGAATAATCTTTTAATTAACATTTCATCGGAATGCAAACTCTGATCGTAAAAATACATCTTGGTAAGCAGTTAGAGTAAGCAGAATTTGACCATTCACCAGGTGGCGGAGAATAACAACAGAACTACTCTTAAAAGAAAGATCGTTGAATTTCTCGACCATTTTTTCACCTAACCTAGCCGATTTCTTACTTCGTAAAGGGTGAAGGTTCACTGTACATTGCACAAGACATCGTTGACCGCTGCAATTCTATCGCCATGCGGTTTCTCCGCGCGGAGGCGCCCCTCACAGCGCAATCGGTAAGGTGCATGCACTGTGACTGGACTTCAAAGCTGGAGATCTCTGTTCGAATCTCTCGGAAAAATAAATTGTTTTGGGCAGCTATACCTATGCATAACTAAACCATTACCCTAACAACCTCGGCAACGTAACAACCTCACCAAGAAAATAACCTGAACAGTCAAACAATGTCAACTGTCAATGCAGTTTCTGAAATTCAGAACCCCTGACCCACTGGAATTACAAGTTTGTAATTGCAAACATTTCCTCACTTCCGTCAACCTTTGAAAAATAGAACGTGTGCAATTGCAAACATTTTTACAAACAATATCTTTGTAAAGTAGTTTGTAAATAGTAAATTGAGTTTACTGCCCTGGGGTTTTGTGAAATCCAAACTACAAACATGTGTAAAAATTATTTGTAATTACAAAGAAATTCTTTGTAATTACAAACTTTTTTGCTTTGTGAAATAGGCTACAGTTTGTGATCCACAACGTCAAAGCATTTCGACAAATCAATCAAAACAAGCAGAGCGACGTCACCAGTATCCATCGCGGTAAATATTTTGTCCATCACAACGGTAAGCGCGGTCTCGGTGGAAAAGTTTGTTCGGTACCCGTGCTGTGTATGTGAAAATAAATCGTGCTGGTTGAAATAGCAACTGAGTTGGTGGTGAACAATGCGCTCAACTATCTTTGCTATTGCTGGTACGACAGAGATCGGTCTAAATGCGGCTGGATCATTCAAATTACTAGTTTTCGGGAGGGCTGTGACGAGGGCGTGTTTCCACGCGCTGGGCACCGTTCCGTCAATGATGCTGCTATTAATGACGTCAAGTAGGGGACAGCTGATGCCACTAAAACACTTCTGTAAAAGTTGTGTGCTTACATCGTCTAGGCCACACGACGTCGTCGGGTTCATGGCTGACATGGCTGCCATCAGCTCATCGAGTGACGCCGGGCGCACCATAAAGGAGCAGGTCATAACTCTGGGGAGCCGGACTGGCATAATCGCACCTCAGTTCGACACGCTGGCGGCAGTTGTAGGCCCTACCTTCACAAAGTACTCAAAGTGTCACACCGTCCAAAGTGTCACCGTCCGTCACCGTTAGTTTTCTCGAAAGTGTCACCGTCCAAAGTGTCGGGACGGTGTGACACCAAAGTGTCTAGCCGTCCCGACAAACTGCACTCCCGAGAAATTTGGTTTCAAGCTAATAGGTCAACGTCAAGGTCACTTTAGGTCACTTTGAAAAACGGTGTACCCTCTTAAATCTTTATTTATCAACAGATTTGAGAAAAACAAACACCAAAGTGTGTCTTGCCGTCCTGAAAAACCGCACCTCCAATAAATTTGGTTTCAAGGTCATACGTCAACGTCAAAGTCACTTTGGGTCACTTTGAAAAAATGTGTACCCTCTAAAATATTTTTGTATCAACCAATTCGAGAAAACTAACACTTTAGTGTGTCTTACCGTCCCGACAAACCGCGCTTTTGATACAAATTTGTTTCAAGGTCATATATCACCTTCAAGGTCACTTAAGGTCACTTTGAAAAACGGTGTACCCTCTAAAATCTGTATTTATCAATACATTTGAGAAAAACAAAGACCATAGTGTGTCTCACCGTCTCGACAAACCGCACTTCCGAGAAATTTGGTTTAAGGTCATAGGTCAACGTCAGGATCACTTTAGGTCACTTAGAAAAACGGAGTACCCTCTAAAATATTTATTTATCAACCGATTCGAGAAAAACAAACACCAAAGTGTGTCTCACCGTCTCGACAAACTGCAACTCCAAAAAATTTGTTTCCAGGTCAGAGGTCAACGCCAAGGTCACTTTAGGTCACTTATAAAAACGGTATACCCTCTAAAATCTGTATTTATCAACCGATTCCAGAGAAACAAACACCAAAGTGTCTCTTGCCGTTCCGACAAACCGCACCGCCGACAAATTTTGCTTCAAGTTCATAGGTCAACGTCAAGGTCACTTTAGGTTACTTTGAAAAACGGCGTAACCACTAAAATATGTATTGTTCAACAGATGTGAAAAAAACAAACACAACAGTGTGTCTCACCGTCCCGACAAACCGCACCTCCGATACATTTGGTTTCAAGGTCATAGGTCAACGTCAAGGTCACTTTGGGTCACTTAGAAAAACGGTGTACCCTCTAAAATATTTATTTATCAACCGATTCGAGACAAACAAACACTGAAGTGTGTCTCATCGTCCCGACAAACCGCAGCGCTGAGGAATTTGATTTTAAGGTCATAGGTCAACGCAAAGATCACTTTAGGTCACTTAGAAAAACGGTGTACCCACTATTTTTTTTATCAACCAATTCAAGAAAAACAAACACCAAAGTGTGTCTTGCCGTTCCGACAAACCGTACCTCCGAGGAATTTTGTTTCAAGGTCATAGGTCAACGTCAAGGTTTGTTTTGTCGCGGTTTGTCGGGACGGTGAGACACACTTTGGTGTTTAGTTTTCTCGAATCGGTTGATAAATAAAGATTTTAGAGAGTACACCGTTTTTCTAAGTGACCTAAAGTGACCTTGACGTTGACCTATGACCTTGAAACCAAATTCCTGGGAGGTGCAGTTTGTCGGGACGATGAGACACACTTTGGTGCTTGTTTGTCTCAAATATGTTGATAAATAAATATTTTAGAGGACCTTGACGTTGACCTCTGACCTTGCAACAAAATTCATCGGAGGTGCGGTTTGTCGGGACGGCAAGACAAACTTTGGTTTTTTTTTTCTTGAATCGGTTGCTAAATAAATATTTTAGAGGGTACGCCGTTTTTCTTAATGACCTAAAGTGACCTTGACGTTGATCTATGACCTTGGAACCAAATTATTTGGAGGTGCGGTTTGTCGGAACGGCAAGACACCCTTTGGTGTTTGTTTTTCTCAAATCTGTTGATAAATAAATATTTTAGAGGATACACCGTTTTCAAAGTGACCTAGTAACCTTGACGTTGACCTATAACCTTTAAATCAAATTCCTCGAAGGTGCGATTTTTCGGCACGGCGAGACACACTTTAGTATTTGTTTTTCTCGAATCGGTTTGATGAATACAGATTTTAGAGGTTACACCGTTTTTCAAAGTGACCTAAATTGACCTTGACGTTGACCTATGACCTTGAAACCAAATTCATCGTAGGTGCAGTTTTTAGAGACGGTGAGACACACTTTGGTGTTTGTTTTTCTCAAATATGTTGATAAATACAGATTTTAGAGGGTACACCGTTTTTCAAAGTGACCTAAAGTGACCTTGGCGTTAACATAGGACCTTGAAACCAAATTCCTCGGAGATGCGGTTTGTGGGGACGGTGAGACACACTTCGGTGTTTGTTTTTCCCAAATCTGTTGATAAATAAAGATTTTAGAGGGTACACCGTATTTCGAAGTGACCTAAAGTGACCTTGACGTTGACCTATGACCTTGAAACAAATTTCCTCGGAGACGCAGTTGGTCGGGACGGCAAGGCACACTTTATTGTTTTTTTTTTCTCGAATCGGTTGATCAATAAAGATTTTAGAGGGTACACCGTTTTTCTAAGTGACCTAAAGTAACCTTGATGTTGACCTATGGACTTGAAACTAAATTACTCGGATGTGCGGCTTGTCGGGATGGCAAGACACACTTTGGTGTTTGTTTGTCTCGAATCGGTGGATAAATACAGATTTTAGAGGGTACACCGTTTCGTGAACTTCGATGACCCCTTAGAGGTCAAACTAGGTCAGCTATCGAAAAACCAATAGCATATTCGTGCATAACTAGACGAGATCTACCCACAAACTTAGTTTGGGGCAAATCGGAACTCGACGCTGAAAACGAATACGAAACGTCGTATTCGTATTCGTTTTCAGCGTCGAGTTCCGATTTGCCCCAAACTAAGTTTGTGGGTAGATCTCGTCGAGCTATGCACGAATATGCTAACTTGACGGACATTTATTTATGTGCATAATATTGTAATATTGTCGATAATTCATTCAGGGACTCACTTTGGACCAAAAATTGACATTTGAGGCTCATATAAATCCCACTGTTGCAAAGGCAAACCGAAACGTGCTATAATATCTCTGGCCAGAACGAAAACTGCCATCTACCGGCACTTCCATTAATTGAAGTTGTTTCCGTGTGCCGTTAGGTTTTTCGTCGTATTCCAGATTAATGCATATAAACAGGCTGTTTGTACCGGTGAAGTTTTATCCGTGGTGATCTGCATATATTTACCAACCTACTAAACAAATCACGAAACAGCACCCCCCTCTCCTGACTGCCTCACCTACGTTTGACCCCTGCCACTGTTACGTCCAGTAGCGTACATGGGTGGAGCTTTCCAGATAAAAAGTTGGTGAGGCAAAATGTCATACTGGCTGGTTGACGGTTGTTTTGCATGGTTGAGGTGAAACATTGCTATTTTAGCGTCAGGAAACCTTGAAATCTGACAAAAATTGGTGGGGCAAATCACAAGATTGGTGGGGAAGCTGCCCCACCATCAGGGCCTATTTTAAGGGAAAACCACTGGGGGGGGCAAACATGCACCCACATTTTTTGGAGCATCTTTTTGTGGCAAAAAGGTCCCCCATGTTTTCCCTCCGCGGATTTGGGCCGGTGTTCTTATTTTGGTATTCGAGCTTAAGAAATTCACTTCTCGAATTCACACCAAAAAAAAAGATTTTGTGGACATTTTTCCGAAAGAAAAATATTTGTTTGGGGCCAAAATCCCCCAAAAAATTACAAATCCGAGATAGCCATTTGGAAAAGAATGTTATTTCTTTTCTTTTGACGTTTTGTATTTCCAATTTGCTTTGAAACTCGATTTGGTTACGATTTTTCAAACATTTATTGTTTTTCCACCAAAAATGGCATTACATGACATCATTAAAACGTTATTATCTCCCAAAATGCTGCATTAATTTCATTGAAATTTGGTGGGAAGACGTAGAATTGATGCAGTATAAGGTTCTGAAAGTTTCACGTTGATATATATCACAGTTTAAAGTTATTCAGAAAATCCGGGAGGGAGCAGATTCTGCCCCCCCCCCCAGCGGGGCGCGTGTCACCGGGGCAGCTTGAATTGCATCAGGTGCAGGGGCGGATCCAGAAAATCTTCAAGGGGGTCATCAATTGCAGTGGTGCCCGTACCTATACCCAAATCTGAAAACTCAACGGATTTGGTCCACTATATTTTGAGGGTGCCCCTATTTTTTTTATTGACAACGTTGGCTATAGGTATTTGCAATATCAGTCGTACCGTTTCTATCATTTAAAGTGCCGCGGATGGTGCTACAATATATTATTTGTACAGTCAAGGGCGACCCCAGACAGCTGATGAAGAATTGACCAAGAGGAAAGTCGAGGTTCATGACCAGGGGGAGTGGAAAGGGGGGGGGGTGGAAGCTGTTTTTACGAGCAGTAAATCTTATGCATGCGATAAACTATTATTGCGCCGCGAAGCGGCTCCAAAATTGGAGGTTTTGAGCGGGCTGGAGAACTAATTTTTGCTATTGGAACCAGCATGCAGGGTCAAAACGAGGAAATATGTCTGGAGCAAAAGGTGGTGTCAAAAGACATGTTGCCCCCCACCCCCCCCCCACCCCATTTAAGGCCATAGCCCCAATAATACCCCCCCCCCCCTCCTGCGGCCGCCAGTGTGTACAGTTTATATTAGACCCTTTTGTATAAGGGAAAAAATATTTGCGCCGCGTAGCGGCGCGGATTTTTTTGCTTTATTTTGTTTTTGTCTGGATAACTAGGATTCCGAACCAATAACCGCAGCGAGACGTACAAGGCGGCGATCGAAATCTCTCAGTGAGAAGAATCTAACGCATGCCCGAAATTATTAACATAAGGTCACATGTCAGGTCACGGTCAGGTCAAGTGTCAAAATTTAAATATTTGGGTTTTTGGGCTATATTTTCCATCCAAAGCCTTATATTGCAACTATTATCTCACAAAGTGCTCCCAAATGTATAATGCATCTCCCGCATAAGTAAAAGTGAAATTTAAAGCAAAGATCAATGTCAAGGTCAGGTCACAAAAGGTCACAGGTCTACGAAAGCCATGCGACACATGTTGCATGGGTTATTTTACACGTATAATTCGATAGAAGCAGCAATTTTCACAGCCTGACACCATATAATCGCCCTCAGGTCAAGGTCAGGTCACAATAAAGTCAAAATTTGAAATTTATTAATCTAAATAAGCATTGCATGTTTCTAGACTAGTTTTATTTTCGAAATACAGTGGTGGCATTTATTTGTCTGTATCTGGTCAGTAAAAGCCAAAAAACACAATTTAAAAAAATGACGTCATGAGTTACTTATTCTTAGAGAGGCATAAATCAGTCAAAAATAAAGAAATTGCTTTGAAATTTGGTTTAAACATCGTTCATACTCGGTTCTCTAATATGTCTTCCGGTTTTTGAAAATCTTCAAATCAAAAACTTTTGTGGAAATTCTTCCCCAACAATCAGTTTTTTTGCATTTTTGGGGGTCAAAAACCCATTTCTTTACATATGAGATAGCCATGTTAAATACAATGTTATTTCCTTTCTTTTGACGCCTTTTATTTGCGATTTGCATCAACACGCTATGTTCTACGATTTTGCAAACATTTAAAGTTTTTTCACCAAAAATGACATGACATGACGTCACTAAAACGTGATTATCTGCTCAAAATTTTCACGAATGTCGACAAAATTGTAACACAAGATGTAGAATTGATGCACCATAAGGTGCCGCAAGTTTCACTTCGATATCTGTCATAGTTTTCAAGTTATGGAGAAAATCCGGGAGGGGGGTACAAGAAGCATCCCACCCCTGACTTGTGGTAAAGTGACGGCTGAGAGATCCCCAACCAGTAACCACACACCAAATTTGAATACAACCGGCTCAGCAGTTGCCCCCACCCACTCCAAATTGTATTTCGTAGTTCCTGATCCAACAGCCTCCGATCTCCCACACTCTGCCGCTAATGGGCAATTGTTCAAAGGATTTCATTAAATTTTGCGAAGAAGTCAGAATGCTGGACTGAAGACAAGTTGTAGACAAAGTTGAAGACAAGTACGTAGATTGTACAGACTATGAGAGTAATACGTATTTTAAAGCTTTTATTTGACCTCCTTACAAAAGTTGAGTTTATGATTTAATGTTTTGTATGAATTTTCGAGCACGGCTCATGATCACATACACAAAACCTAAAAAAAACACCGATTAGCTTGCCAGCAGCAACTGTCGACGGAAGAAGAAGAAAAACTTTACTGACAATGAGCGTGACAATCTGTTCGTATACACTTTCAACGAAATAAGTAAAAAAAACAAGCTGTTGTGTAAACTTTGACTAAGTTTCAAATGCATGTGATTACATAGTTATGAGATGATACGCCAGGAGATATTTCTGTTCATGACGGGTTTCAACTGACGAATGAAGAGCGATTCGCATATCTTCCGATGGGGATGATCTTTTGTTTTTGCAAAATGTGAACTGAAAGAGGTATTTCATTACGCGGGATTCGATAGTCACCATGGACCGAAATAAAGTGATCACCAATGGGAGTGTCTGGCGTCTTGTTTCTCGCTGCTAAAACATGTTCATTGAACCGTAATCGAATGGGCCGTCGTGACTCACCCACGTAAGATATATGATCACCCTTCCTTTCACACAGTACGCACGTTACACAATACACAACACCCGACGTTAAACACTTTCCCTTTAAACCTGACTGACAAGCATTGCATACTCTTCTGCCAGACGGTCACTCAGGCGGCGAAAAGGCCGAACAAACAAGACTGTTCTTCAGAGTATTTTTGTTTTCCCATGCTACTTTTACATCTAGTTCTGACTTTTTTACAATCCTGTTAACTTTAGCACACATCGCTTCATCAATGCGATGTAAAAGTAGCATGGGAAAACAAAAATACTCTGAAGAACAGTCTTGTTTGTTCGGCCTTTTCGCCGCCTGAGTGCCCGTCTGGCAGAAGAGTATGCAATGCTTGTCAGTCAGGTTTAAAGGGAAAGTGTTTAACGTCGGGTGTTGTGTATTGTGTAACGTGCGTACTGTGTGAAAGGAGGGGTGATCATATATCTTACGTGGGTGAGTCACGACGGCCCATTCGATTACGGTTCAATGAACATGTTTTAGCAGCGTGAAACAAGACGCCAGACACTCCCATTGATGATCACTTGATTTCGGTCCATGGTGACTATCGAATCCCGCGTAATGAAATACTTCTTTAAGTTCACATTTTGCAAAAAAACAAAAGATCATCCCCATCGTAAGATATGCGAATCGCTCTTCATTCGTCAGTTGAAACCCGTCATGAACAGAAATATCTCCTCCTGGCGTATCATCTCATAACTATGTAATCACATGCATTTGAAACTTAGTCAAAGTTTAGACAACAGCTTGTTTTTTTACTTATTTCGTTGAAAGTGTATACGAACAGATTGTCACGCTCATTGTCAGTAAAGTTTTTTTTTTTTCGTCGACAGTTGCTGCTGGCAAGCTAATCGGTGTTTTTTTTTATAGGTTTTGTGTATGTGATCATGAGCCGTGCTCGAAAATTCATACAAAACATTAAATCATAAACTCAACTTTTATAAGGTCAAATAAAAGCTTTAAAATACGTATTGTCCCAATGCCTTACATAACCACAGCGTTAAAAAGATTACAAGAGACTATGAGAGTGGTAGATTTAATTTTAATGAGGCACCATATCCATTCTATTCCATGAAGCTCAAGAATGGAAAGTCTTCTAACTGCAAGATGATTACGAACGTAGATCGCAACACCACCTCCATTCCTGTCTCTATGTCGTGTCAGTGGGTCGTGAAAATTGTCAAGAGTGAAGAGAGAAGGATGGACCTGGTCGTCAAGTTTAGTCTCAGATAGACAAAGTATGTGAATGTCGTTAAGTGAAGAGAAATGGGAAAGCTCGTCAAGTCGGCAGCGAGATGTGATTGAGTTAATGTTGACATGTGAAATGGTGATGAGCTTAGTGTTGTCTCCCTTAGATAAGCTGGATGATGAAGACAGGTGAGTTGAAGATGCAGCTGACCCAACCGAAGCCGCCCGGCGCCCGGGATCTGGGGAAAATGAAATAGCGCTCGTCAGACGTTGGCAGCGCAGCAGCGGGTGTTCGATTCCTAAATGAACAAATAGCGTACTCAAGCTGGATAACAGATGAAAGCCTGTATATAACCGGAAGTATCGAACAAAAGTACATAATCGCTTGCATGAAATAATATGGAGAGTCGAGTAAACACGGAACTACGCAACATGCAATCAATAGCTCAACTAAGTTACTGGCACATTACAACAAAGGAGCCATATGATACACACTGGCACAATAGCTGTGCATTAACTAAACAGTTAAGTAAACATTACATGAACAAAGTTAACACTAAATGAGATCAAACGAAATAGAGCTAAATCTCTCTCAATGAAACCATGCAGGTGTAGGCAGTGAACTCAATCACAGCCAGAAGCATTACATAACACTTGTATACGGACACTATGTAAAGAGTTAACAAACGGGCACCGCTACTCGACCGCCGCATGTGGATACCATGTGACCACCTATATCTGGAACAGTCATGTCCCCCCCCCGCCCCCCCACTCCACCTACCCAACCCACCCACCAGCGGCGGCCGGCCCGACGCGCCCCAGCCGGGGGGCACAACCGGCCGCCGCCTCGGATGCATGCATCCAGGTGTCAGGGTATTCATGTGAAGAGAAGAAGAAAAATATCCCAGCTGAGCTGGGGCCATTTTTGTATGTGCTACCTTTAGGTGGGGGCCACTCAAAGCAGCACTTTTACCACCCATGCATTTGAGAGCACTTCACAAGATCGCAAACATTGGACAAATCCAACACAGATGACCCAAACATTGGACAAATCCAACACAGATGACCCAGGAGGGACAATCTGATCGCAAACATTGGACAAATCCAACACAGATGACCCAGGAGGGACAATCTTTGCCAGTGTTTATGAATTTGGCCCGATATGACCCCGAAAGTGTTAGCAAACGCGGTCAAATTAAATGACCGTACGTTACAGCCTATCATAAGATTGGAACACATTCCAACACAGATGACCCAGGAGGGACAATCTTTGCCAGTGTTGATGAATTTGGCCCGATATGACCCCGAAAGTGTTAGCAAACGCGGTCAAATTAAATGACCGTACTTTACAGCCTATCATAAGATTGGAATGCGGGCAGTAGAATGGGTGTTTTATTTAGTACGCTCCCCTTTGGTAACAGTAGTCTGCCGATGTTTTTCTTAGAAAGGTAGTTGGCTCTTGACAGCTGTTTCCTTCTTGCCTATGGCTGGACGGTAGAGTTGTAATGTCACAGTTGAGCTCTACCCCGTCAGAGGTTAGAGCGATCCCAGCTGATAAATGACACCACATTCAAACTTCGCTGCAGACCGCAGTCGTTAAACACAAACTTTGTGATTGAACGGGAGGCTAATAGGGCACATGCGCCCATAACATGCTCAGATGACCAGTAAGGGATGATGTTATCAGTGATTGTTCCGCTCGGTTTGCTGCTCGGTACCCGATGTTGCCAACTGGCCCAGTATTACATCACCAGGGATCAAGACCCAGGACATAATTTGTTTCCAGTAAGAGGATATTTCATTATTGCTTAATACTGGCATACAAGTTTAAATGAAATATGCAATGTGCGTAGGTAACTACTATGTCATTTTGATGTGTGAAGGTACTGCTATGAGGCTCTTTGATTCTGACAAAGTATATAGCCACCTTGTACACGGAGAAAAAAAATACACCTACCGGGAGTCACGATTCTCCGTTTGGGAATAAAATGACGCCGTTTGTGTAAACTGATTCTCATAAACAGTGTATTTTATTTTCATGACACCATCCTTAGGTGTACATTGACTCTTGTCAGGGTCATGCGATGGAGAGTCATTTGACCCCAATTTTTTGGACTCCCATGCTTGGAGTCATTTATAGATCTGCATCCGAGCCAGGATAAAATTATTCCTGTAGGAGTCACTTGATTCCTACATGCAGAGTCATTAAACCACGACCGGTTCATTTGACTCCTATTCCAGTGTTCATTGACTCTTGGCAGTGTCAACCGGCTTCTTCGCCATGCAGCTCAGCGCCAACACCGGCACCCCGTAAATCATTCAAGTCAAGCAGCAATGCTCCGAGTCAGCATTTGCACGGGTGACCGCCGAAGCCCGTTTTAGTAAACGCTCGTTAAAGTACTGCCGTCTTTTACATTACAGGCTTAAAGTACAGCCGTCCTGTAAATGAAGGTAAATGAATGTAAATAAAGGTAAATAAAGGTAAATAAAGGTAAATAAAGGTCAATAAAGGTAAATAAAGGTAAATAAAGGTAAATAAAGGTAAATAAAGGTAAATGAAGGAAAATGAAGGTAAACAAATGTAAATAAACGTAAAAAGGTAAATAAAGGTAAATGAAGGTAAATAAAGGTAAATGAAGGTAAATAAAGATAAATGAAGGTAAATGAAGGACAATGAAGGTAAGGGAAGGTAAATGAATGGAAATTGTAAATGAAGGTAATTGAAGGTGAATGAAGGTAAATGTAGGTAAATGAAGGTAAATGAAGGTAAATGAAGGTAAATGAAGGTAAATGAAGGTAAATGAAGGTAAATGAAGGTAAATGAAGGTAAATGAAGGTAAATGAAGGCAAATGAGGACAAATATCGGTAAATATAGGTAAATGAAGGTAAATAAAGGTTAATGAAGGTAAATGGTACGATTTTGACCACAAGGTAATGCTCGATCATATTTATGGCCTCTATTGGTTAGGTTAGGTTAGGTTGGGTTAGGTTAAGTTAGGTTAGGCTAGGTTAGGTTAGGTTAGGCTAGGCTAGGTTAGTTAGGTTAATTGGCCTATTTTAATAAACCCATTGTACTTGAATTCGGTGTGTGGTTAGGAACCCAGTCGGCCCAGCCGTTCCCGAGATATAGAAAAGGGCACTGGCGGATCCAGGGGGGGGGGGCATTAGGGGCAAATACCCCCCCCCCCCCGCAGCGCCTGAAATCGACCAAAATTTGCACATTTCCGGCTCTGGAAGGAAATCTAAGCAACTTTTATTAGGGAAAGTTTGTTTTAAAACGTATAGCAAGGCATAAGGAAGCGATATCCGATGAGTTTTTTAAATTCGCGAAACGTTTTTGGATGTATGCCCCCCCCCCCCCTCCGGAGCGCCAGAACCGACGTTCTGGATCCGCCAGTGGAAAAGGGGTGTGCACGTGCACACGTACAGATGACCCACCTCTGACTTGTGTAATTCTGGAAGCTAATGGGTTCGTAACTACACACCAAATTATAATACAGTCAGCCCAGCCGTTTCCAGCTCGCCCTTAACTTGGTTGCAATTTGTTATCACTCGCCGGAAAGTGAACTTAGTGATGTCCCCGTGAATTTGTTAAATCGTGTTGTCGCTTACAAATATTACATGCAAAATAAAAATATAAGCGATTTTTTTTCTCGAGACATGTATATATACTTTTGCTTTAATAAATTAAATATTAGTGTGATTATTATTATTATTTATAGAGCGACGAACGACAGAGATCAGGCGGGATAAATAGAGAAGAACGATACTTGCTGATCCTTTTTTATGTGCACAAAAGTACTGGCTAATATGCCAGTTATGTTTAAGTAATATACATTATTTGACGTAACTGATCTCATTCATTTATAATTAATATTTCATTCAAAAATTATTTATTTCAGTTCAGTTTCTTATAAAGTTCCTTTGTAGCACAGGCAAACATCATGAGTACTGCATGATACCATCGCCCTGAAAGGAAGTACCATAACTATTGTATTGCCGTCTCTAGATCCGCCATC
>JAXIVJ010018946.1:0-2500 GCA_036785665.1 Chirona hameri
AGAGAGAGAGAGAGAGAGAGAGAGAGAGAGAGAAGAGGAGAGAGACGAGTGAGAGAGAGAGAGAGAGAGAGAGAGAGAGAGAGAGAGAGGAGAAGAGGAGAGAGAGAGAGAGAGAGAGAGAGAGAGACGAGAGAAGAGAGAGAGAGAGAGAGAGATGAGAGAGGAGAGAGAGAGAGAGAGAGCGAGAGCGAGAGCGAGAGCGAGAGCGAGAGGCGAGAGCTGAGAGCGAGAGCGAGAGCGAGTGCGAGGGCGAGGGCAAGGGCGAGGGCGAGAGCGAGAGCGAGAGCGAGAGCGAGAGCGAGAGCGAGAGCGAGAGCGAGAGCGAGAGCGAGAGCGAGAGCGAGAGCGAGAGCGAGAGCGAGAGCGACCCTAGAGACAGAGACCAGAGACTCTAGGGACAGAGACATCGACTCTAGAGACAGAGACATTGACTCTAGAGACAGGGACAGATACTTTAAAGAGAGATACAGGGACTCTAGAGACAGAAACAGGGACTCTAGGGACAGAGACAGGAACTCTATAGACAGGAGACATTGACTCTAGAGGACAGGGGACAGATACTCTAAAGAGAGATACAGGGACTCTAGAGACAGAGACAGGGACTCTAGGGACAGAGACAGGAACTCTATAGACAGAGACAGAGACAGAGACTCTAGAGACAGAGACAGAGACTCTATAGCCAGAGACAGAGACTCTAGAGCCGGAGAAAGATTCTCTAGAGCCAGAGACAGATACTCTAGAGGCAGAGACAGAGAATCTAGAAGCAG
This sequence comes from Chirona hameri, assembly GCA_036785665.1. Lineage (NCBI taxonomy): Eukaryota > Metazoa > Arthropoda > Thecostraca > Balanomorpha > Balanidae > Chirona > Chirona hameri. Next base: position 768 of record JAXIVJ010018946.1, read on the forward strand.
AGACCAGATACTCTAGAGACAGACAGAGACTCTAGAGATAGAGGACAGAGGCAGAGACAGACTGACCTCCACCGTTCCGGTAGCACAAGTATGGGAATCGCCAGACGTTGCCGATACCGATGGCGTAGCCGGCCAGGGACAGCAGGTAGTCCCATTTTCCAACCCCAGTTACCCACGCTCGACGTTCTCATCTTGCTGAAAACACGCAATAAATTACAGTCACGCACAACACATCAGCATACACGTCGACTCGAATGTCGCGACAGTAATCGTTTGGAGTACAAGTCTTAACTTGACATTTGGTGCCAAATGAAAAGTTAAACGAGGAAATGTCAATTAGGCATACGCATTTTATAGTTCCGACGCGTTTCGAATGTATTCAAACATTCATTCTCAAGAACAAAACATGATACACTCGGAGTTGCAAGTGTCATACATACGACATTTGAAGAAGAAGAAAAAAATCACAAGACATTCACGAGTACAATTGTCAATTACACTTACAGTGAGAATATAGTTTTCAGAACAATAAATATGAAACCATCACATGAACCTGACAAAAATCATTCATCATCGTCAATGAGTTAACGGACAGTGTTGCTGTTCGAGTGCTGTGTGTTTCGTGTGTGGTTGTGTGTGTAGAGTGTGTACCTAGTATCAACGAACAGAAAAACACTTGACTCGAAAAACTGGCACAAAAACTGGTGGACAATTTTGTAAGGTACCAATATGTTGGGCTCATAAACACAAGGATAATTTTTCATGTCAATTTAAAAAAAGGATATAATATCAAAACAAACTAAAAAAAAAATCCATAAAAAACTAAAAAAAGATAAGCCAGGATATTTGTAGTTGTGACGTCACAACCTAGCTAAAATTAGCGGCATTTTCCTGCGCGGTGTGTGACAAAACTTTCCTAATGTAAATGCAATGGAGAGTTGTATGATGTAGGAATCCGAATCAGAGCGTCTGAGGGACGATTAACTTCGAAGAATCTGTCCTTCTGCAGTCATTTTTTTAGAGTCGTATTCTATCATACCTTTAGGGTATAAAAATATCAAGTCCTAAACGTAATAGCTCAGAGCCTGAGTTGTTTTTAAGAAGTAACCGCACGAGCTTGCAGCGTGAGTTGCAGTAATTTCTGTAAACGTCGAGGCCAAATACATTCATTTCCAGCGATTTCCAGGGAGTGCTGTAACTAAGGGTGCGATCGCCAACACGACGAATTCGCCGTAATCACGACGAATTCGTCGGTGATTCGTCGGACGCCGAATATTCGCTCAGTTTGTGTTCGGCAACACAACGAATCTGCAAGCGAGCGAATTCGCCCCACGAATTCGCTCTGTCGGAGCGCGAATTTCCAAACCAGTCGTCGGGAGGGCTAATTTATTTTGCAGTGTGCCATAACGTCATCTGCAGTATTGCTGTATTGACTGCAGTGTTGCTGAGTACGGACAAAGTTCAAAGTACCGTGATTTCTGAAAAACAAGTAAAATAGCCACACAAACCAAGGCCCTATAACTACACAAACCATGATACGGCACAGCAGTGACAAAAACCGGCGGATAATTTTGTTGTTAAAGAACGCACGAGACAGCAAATTCTTCGGAGAGCGAATTCGTTGGATTCGACGGAGAAGCGAATTTGTCGTGTTGCCGATCGCACCCTAAGTATTTTACGAATTTTCGAGTTATGATGAAAGGCCAATGATTCTTTTTTAAAGTAGAGTTTGA
>JAXIVJ010018946.1:7500-21435 GCA_036785665.1 Chirona hameri
TCAACGGTCATCTGTCAGAAGCCCAGCACGAGCACGTGTCGTCCATATCAACGGTCATCTGTCAGAAGCCCAGCACGAGCACGTGTCGTCCATATCAACGGTCATCTGTCAGAAGCCCAGCACGAGCACGTGTCGTCCATATCAACGGTCATCTGTCAGAAGGCCAGCACGAGCGCGTGTCGTCCATATCAACGGTCATCTGTCAGAAGGCCAGCACGAGCACGTGTCGTCCATATCAACGGTCATCTGTCAGAAGGCCAGCACGAGCGCGTGTCGTCCATATCAACGGTCATCTGTCAGAAGGCCAGCACGAGCGCGTGTCGTCCATATCAACGGTCATCTGTCAGAAGGCCAGTACGAGCACGTGTCGTCCATATCAACGGTCATCTGTCAGAAGGCCAGCACGAGCACGTGTCGTCCATATCAACGGTCATCTGTCAGAAGCCCCGCACGAGCACGTGTCGTCCATATCAACGGTCATCTGTCAGAAGCCCAGCACGAGCACATGGCGTCCATATCAACGGTCATCTGTCAGACCCATACACGATTAACAGAGGATTCAGACAGGGCTCCCCATTTAGTTGTTACCTGTTTTTATTGGCAATTGAGCCTTTAGCGCACACCATAAGAACCAGTCAGAATATAAAAGGACTCTCATTCGGAGAAACGCATGTAAAGATCAGCGCATACGCAGATGATACCACGCTGGTATTGGATGGCTCAGTTGAATCACTAACTGCGAGTATGCAATGCCTTCAACAGTTCGAAAGTGTATCAGGTCTCTCACTGAACAAGGACAAAACACGTGCAGTATGGATAGGAGCTAACAGACATCGCGAGGACACAATAGGCAATGCGTTTGGAATATCATGGGATAAAACACCCATTGAATATTTGGGAGTAAAGATCAGCACCATGGCGACAGCTTAGAAGACTTGGGAGTAAAGATCAGCACCATGGCGACAGCTTAGTTGGGAGTAAAGATCAGCACCATGGCGACAGCTTAGAAGACTTGAATTATCCAGATCAGATAAGTAAGTTGGAATTGAGACTCTCCCCGTGGTTTGGACGTGGACTCACGCCATACGGCAAAGTACATTTATTACAATCAGAAGCGCTCTCACAGCTAACGCATTTGATGTCGGTCTTGGCGAAACCCAGGCCAAATGACCTAAAGAAAATCGAAACAATAATGTATCAATTTATTTGGAACAAAAAGTGTGATAAGGTAAAGCGGTCCGTATTACAAAATCAGTATCAACTCGGAGGTCTCAAAGTGCCTGACCCAGCAATACAGGCTGATAGCCTTAAAATTCCATGGGTCAAGATGCTTTTATGTAGGGGCCATAACAGTAAGTGGAAGGAGGTAATGCGAGGAAAGCTGTTTGTCAATGGTAGCGTGTCCGTCTTTCTTTGCAATGAAACTTCATCGTGCATGAAGGAATACCTAAAAAACGAATTCTGGTCAGATTGTTACGATGCATGGAAAGCGATAGAAGGCAACGGAGATTCAGCACTGAAAGGAAACAACATTTTGGGTTATACTCTGTGGCATAATCAGGAACTTAGTCTTGAAAACAGACATAATGTGCACAAAAAGGCCCTCGTCAACCGAGGGGTTATAAAGGTAGCCGATTTGTACAGCTTTTCTAGTAGAAAGCTTATGAGTAGTACTGAACTCCAGGAAACATACAATTTCGGCAATTTTCTGACTTGGGAAACTTTGTTAAGCATACTGCCTGTGCAATGGAAGGAAACACTTAGGATAGACAAGCCAATAAGCAGTAGTCAATTAGAGATATTCGCCATGCTACAGCAGAAATCTCGGATAACAAGGTGGAGCTACAACATACTAAGGGTAAGGTCTCAAGTGACAATACCAGAGAAGGCACAGCGAAAGTGGGAATTGGAGTTTGGGCAGATAAATACTGTATCCTGGGAACAAATATACAGTTCAACGTATAAAACTACAGACGACTTTAAACTTCGACGGCTCCAATTTCGCATTATCCATCTTATTTTGCCAACAAATCGACTTTTAACCATGTTTGGAATTTTAAAAAACTCGGATAGCTGTGAGCGCTGGCACGCACAAATGGAAAGTTTGGCTCATATCTTCTGGCACTGCCCCCAATCGAAGATATTTTGGTCTACGAGCATACTGCCGTAGACCAAAATACTTCGCTCGTAGTCTCAGAGCGAAGTTAGGACTGAGAGGGCATTTTCTCTGAAAAGCATAATAACAGGGTTATGGCACAGGAATAGCAATGCTATGACTGTCGCCTCGATTCAGACATGTATCTTACATGGTAAGCAATGTATCTGGCAATGTAAAAATAAGGGAGCAGTGCCTAGCCTAAACAGCTTTGCGAGATACATGAGGAAATACTCCAGCATAGAGAAGTATATAGCGATAAGAGTGGGTAGGGAGGCTGAACACGAGCAAATCTGGTCACGGATAGTTCGGGTGTTTGATGGCTGACCGCCGCCGCCCCCTGGCTGCCGGGCGGACCGGGCGATGAACGTTTTAGTCGCATGTCCGTCCCGGCGGCCGGAAGCGCCGCTCTCGAGAGGGTTTCCGCGATGAACGCGAGGCGGCGTTGGCGGCGTCGGAGGCCACAATACGATGGGAGGCCGGGAGTATTATGTATCGTGACTGTTGTGATGGGTGCCTCCGTGATGTCTGGTACAAGTGTCGACTGTCGACCCTGTGGTCATCGTCTCTGACGAGACTGTCTGATACATTTGGTTACTGTAGCCTCTTTCGCCGGTGCATGTGCTTAGTTTGACGCGAGAGAAGAGACTGGTAGGGATATGTGTGCAATGTACATTGTGCTTAACGTGAATCGCGTGTGAAGTGTTCAATACACAATATAAAATTGGAAAAATAAATAAAATAACATGATCCAGAAGAAAAAAAAATACACACATTAAATAAAAACAACAACACAGAGAAAATATTTTACTTCACCGCATTAACACTTATTGATAACAATAGTATAGTTACTCCTATATCCGCTGATGTTTAGCGGATAGAAGTGTTAGGTAGGTACGTCTCAGCAGCGGGGTGTGCCATGCTGGTTCCTGTTTCTTTGCTTCCATAAATACAAAACCTATCGCTTCGGTGAGTTCTGACTTCCTCATTTCTTGGAAGAGTTTCTTAAATAAAACCAGTTTTTCCTTTCCAATTTGCAACTCAAAATCAAAATTTCATCACATATGATGACGCATTTATTAACATGTACTGAGGATTGGCAGAAGTTGAACATGACCTGCATCGTGCAGATTTGGTCTGTCTGAGGTCGCTGCAGGCTGGCCCGAGCTGTCATTGTTTTCGCGGTGCCGCCGATGCCGTCACACGGCCCTTTCCCGTGACAGGTAGCACAGAATGCCACTCACATTCAAGCCGGAAGTCATCTTTGTGCATGGTCATGTTCTTGATATTAAACTTGTTCTTATACTGTGACACGGCACCGTCGGTGAAATAGTTAATTTTATGTACGCTTTAGTGCTGCGATTTGACGTGCTCCAACACCTCACACTGAAATGCAAACACCGCTTGTGTACTATGCTTGAGACTGTCACTGATCACACAATAACTGCCACATTGCAGTTCGTTGTCTAATTTAGTATAGACAGCGAACGGATGCACTGTGGCCTGTACGTTCTGCCAGTAGTATCCTTGCATAGCGTCCTGTACAACGAAAGCGTACTTCTTTGAAAAATCGCCCAATGCGATCGCCTCTTCAGTGGATAAAGTGCCTTTTAATTGTTTGAGCTATTTGTTTTGTGCGTGTGTAATGAAGTGATGGGACCGAAGTCGAAAGATGGAGCTGACTAAAGTGTCCATGAACACATCTCTGGCTTGACGCACAGACACGAGAGTAGTGCGATCCGTACATAGCCATTGGCTGAATTCGATTTATTCTGCGTCATTCAGTTCGTCCTCCTCTTGTAAAAATGCTCGCAGATTTTCATCGCTCGGACATTCCTCACAACTTCCCAACATGCATGTTTCCTTATGAATGTCGCATCCTGTTTTTGCTATGCAGTAATTTATGGAAGAGTTGAACGGACTGATTTCAGCATAAGCTTAGGATTTTGGTGATGCACGCAAATGCAAACAGAACGCGTGCCGCTGGCTCCGGTCAAAACGCACCACGGTGACCTAAGGCTCACAAAGACAGAAAATCCTACTGACTGGTGTTTCGGACTTTTACTGCTGATAAATTTCACGTAGATTGGACAGCACGAGGCGCTTCTGGTGGTGGCGTTTTTCCCCATCAGGATCACGTACACTGACTGAGTCTTTTTGGCCAGGACAAATTCTACTGATATCGTCCAGTTCATAAAATTGTTGGACGGCATTCTTGTTGGCCTCTGCAATTGGTCACTGATGGCTTCTTTGCACCCGGAATGGCTAGTACACCCTCCGCTGCCTTCAGGGCTTGACTTCGTTTCACCATGTGAATTGTTGCGCCAAACTGTGCATAAGTTCTTTCGATAGAAAAGGGTGATAGCGTCAGGATCTGAAGCTTGATCGCGTAAGAAGTTTGAGGATGGTTGAATTTATCGACAAGTTCGGTCATAATTTTTCCGTACAACTCTACGTTTTGAATCGCTTCATCATCCCTGGGATTGTCTATGTCCGAATCCACTTCTCCTGAAACGATTGAGAATACGTAGCTTAATTTCACCAAAATGTGCAAAACCGAAGTGAACATCAAACCGTCGATTAAAATCCGAGTTTTCACCTTTGGGGAGTTATCGTCTATACCTTAGATAAGTGCTCCAAAAATGTATATTTTATAGTAGATCCGGTAGATCCCCTGTCAAACTACGGGATGCGGATCTGGGATCCTAGTGGATCCCTATACAGAACATCGCCAAGATCTCTGATCCCAGTGAATCTCGGACAATTTTGAAGACGTTAGCGTGTCATTTTATGCAAACATCCTCAAATGTTAATATTTTGCAAGTATATGTGTTAATCATAGGGAAATCATGACCGTTTCTCACGAAAATGGAGTTATCGCTTGAAATCAACAAACGAGACCAAAATATATTATAAATGTATTACATTTTTTTTATATAAACATTGCTACCGAAAGATATTTCAAGTTGAAGTTGATAAGCGGTCCACACTTGTAACGATAGGTAAACTTATGTACTTGGTAACGAATTTCTGTGTTCACCAAAATCCGGTATTGGTTTTTGACGAAATGGTATGGAAAATATGCCTTCCACTCTGTTTATCGTAATTATGTCCCCTACCGCCATTAAAAATCAACAAACATTGAATAAAAGGCAACCAAATTAACAGGTAACTTATGCATCCAACGACGACCCAGTTAGTGGTTGCGACCCTCAATTTTTGAAAATTGGTTCATGTGTTTTCAACATTAGGAGTTTTGTTTTGTCTCTGGTTTTATATAACACTAGGCTAAAGCGTATCATTAAAAAGAAACTTTTCTTCTTAAAAAAAAGTAATCATGGAACAATTACAAAATGGCAATGAAATCGGAAGTTCACTTATGCACCCAACGGCGACCTATTTAGTGTCGGCAATTTGTTTCATTGACCAATCAGGGACGTTGTCACGCTTCTTGGCGCACTTACTTTATGTCTGGCCCTATGACTTGTTCACTAGGCATGGTCGTCAGAATTTATTTCCCATTTTGAAAATTGCGAGGGTGGATTGGTATAAAGTAAACAATTCTGAACAACTTTATCCATTCTCGGATTTTTGATAAAATTAATTTCTGACTACCTTAAATCCACTTTTTGAAAACATGTTTGGTCCTCAGGACACTCGGCTGCCGTTGAACGGACCAGCAAGCGCCGATGATGGGTAAATCGCTGTAACGACCAATTGGCTGAATTTGTGTATGCTCATGCGCACTGAATATGCAGATGCATACTTAGGGCCCCTCAAGCCGACCTAGAGCCCCTTAGGCCGACTGAGGTCTCTCAAGCCAAACGAATGCCATCTCAAGCTGGCCGAAGGCCCCCACGGGTCAACAGAGGGCCCCTTCAGGCCGACAGAAGATCCTCTCAGGCCGACAGAGGGCCCCTGAGGCTGACAGAGGGACCCTTAGGCCGACCAAGGGCCCTCTCAAGCTAGCCAAGGGACACATCAGGCGGCCAGAGGACCTCTAAGGCCAATAGAGGATTCCTCAGGCCGCCAGAGGGTCCCCTCGGGCCGCCAGAGGGTTCTCTCAGGCCGACAGATAGCCCCTCAGGCCGCCAGAGATCCCCTCACGCCGACAGAGGACCCATCAGGCCGACAGAGGGCCCCGCAGGCCAACATAAGGCCCCTCAGGCCGCCTGATGGCCCCTCAGGCCGACAGAGGACCCCTCAGGCCAACAGAGGACCCCTCAGGCCGACAGAGGACCCCTCAGGCCGACAGAGGGCCCCTCAGGCCTACAGAGGGCCCCTCAGGCCGACTGAGGGCCCGAAGGCCAACAGAGGGCCCCTCAGGCCGACAGATGGCCCCTCAGGCCGACAGAGGACGCCTCAGGCCGACAAAGGACCCCTCAGGCCAACCAAGCCCCCAGGCTGACACAGGGCCACTCCAGACTGACGAGAGCCCCTGAGACCGACAGAGAGCCCATGATACCATTGGCGGTCACAAGGGGGGGGGGGGCATGCCGGGCCATGCCCCTCCCTCAAAGGCCCGTGAAGGGGCCAACCTATCTTTTACCCCCCCCCCTTCCTCCAAAGTCACTTGGAGCCCAGGTGGGGCCGAAGGGCCCGCCTGGGTTTCAGGTCATAATGGGTCCTCTGGAGGTCGGAGAGAGACCTCTGGAAGCTAGAGGAGTCCCGCCCACTGGGAGCCAGAATGCCCCCCCCCCCTCCCCCCTGAGGCCAAAGTGAGCCCTCTCGAGGCCAGGGTGGGACCTCTGAAGGTCGGAGAGGGCCCTCTGGAAGCCAGAATGGGCCCCATGGAGCCTAGAGGCCGTAGTGGGCCCTCTAGAGGTCGGGGTGGGGCCATATGGGGGGGGGGGGGCAGGGTTCCCTCTGGAGGCCACAGCGGGCACTGTGGAGGTCAGCGTGGGACCCTGAAATCCAGATAGGATCCTCTGAAATCCAGAGGGGGCCCTATGGTGGTGAGTGTGATCCCTCTGGAGGTCAGAGTGGTGGTCCTCCTGTAGGTTAGAGTGGGCCCTCTGGACGCCGAAGGGCCCAATGATACCCAGAGGGCCCTATGGATACTGGAGAGGGCCCTATGAATGCCAGAGTGGCTCACTGGAGGCCAGAGAGGGCCATCTGGAGGTCAGAGTTGGTCATCTGGAGGCTGAAGTGGGTCCTCTGGAGGTGGCGGTAGCGGTGGGCCCTCTGTAGGTGGAGGCCGAAGTGGGCCCTTTGGAAGCCACATGGGGCCCTCTGGAAGCCGGAGGCGGCCCTCTGGAGGTCAGGATAAACTCTCTTAAAGTGAGAGTGGCCGTCGTGATTCAGATTCAGATTCAGATTGTATTCGCATGAGGTCCACAGGGTGACAGGGTGACTTTTCACACACGAACGTCATCATAGGTAAAACGTATAAGGAGTAGAACGTCGCTATAACTAAAGCATTGCATGAATCAGGTACCGAGTTCCCAGGTACCGTGAAGTCAGAGGGACCCTCTGAAAGCCAGAGTGGGTACCGTGAAGTCAGAGGGACCCTCTGAAAGCCAGAGTGGGTACCGTGAAGTCAGAGGGACCCTCTGAAAGCCAGAGTGGGTACCGTGAAGTCAGAGGGACCCTCTGAAAGCCAGAGTGGGTACCGTGAAGTAAGAGGGACCCTCTGAAAGCCAGAGTGGGTACCGTGAAGTCAGAGGGACCCTCTGAAAGCCAGAGTGGGTACCGTGAAGTCAGAGGGACCCTCTGAAAGCCAGAGTGGGCACCGTGAAGTCAGAGGCACCCTCTGAAAGCCAGAGTGGGTACCGTGGAGTCAGAGGGACCCTCTGAAAGCCAGAGTGGGTACCGTGAAGTCAGAGGGACCCTCTGAAAGCCAGAGTGGGTACCGTGAAGTCAGAGGGACCCTCTGAAAGCCAGAGTGGGTACCGTGAAGTCAGAGGGACCCTCTGAAAGCCAGAGTGGGTACCCTGCAGGCCAGAGTGGGCATTTGAAGGACAGAGTGGGCCCACTGGAAGCCAGAGGGGGTCAATTAGTATCCAGAGGGGCCCTCTGGATGCCAGAGTGGGCCTTCTGGAACCCCGAGGGGCTATCCGGAAGCCGGAGTGGGCCCCCGGGAGGTTAGAGTGGGTTCTCTGGAAGTCAGAGTGGGTCCAATGGTATCCATAGGGGCCTTCTGGAGGTCAAAGTGGGCCATATGGAGGTCAGATTGGGCCCTCTGGAGTGGGCCCTCTGGAGGAAGGAGAGGGACCTCTGAAGGTGGAGGCCGGATTGGGCCCTGATATCTCTAAATTTCAGTTGTTCGCCCCGCTAGTTGAACCGGGGAGTGTGCACGAGCCGTATTCGAGCCTGTTGGTTTTCGTTTATGCATCATGATTCGAGTTCAGAAACCGAAATGTCTTTGGAAATGACTGTCGGTCATGCATTCAGCTTAATCTCGCCAGTACTGTACACTGTACGTGCCTACATGATTGCCGTTTCCAATGTCCGTGTTGCCTACTGTGGCGCTGTCGGTCATGGCCGCCCGAACATGCTGCCGATTTTTTTTTTTTTAAAGTGGTCAGAATTCAATCAAATAAAAAAAAAACGAAAACAGGAAAGTTGTTCAGAATGTTTTACTTCATACAAATCTACCCTCGCAGTTTTCCAACTCCGGATTTTTTTTTGTATTTTCACAATCCTGACGACCATGCATAATGGCCGCCCGAACATGCTGCCGAAACATGGATTTAAGGTAGTCAGGAATTAATCAAATCCAAAACCGAAAATAGAAAAGTTGCTCTGAATTGCTTGCTACACACTAATCCATCCTCTGAATTTTCGAAATCCGGAATTTTTCATTTTCACCCTGCTGACTACCATGCCTATTTTTCACAAATCAACATTCAAACCAGAGATAGTGATGGATCATGCTATTCGTCACCATATATAAGTACATGCATATTTTTAATTTCCCAAAATGTAAATTTTCGAGATAGAAAAAGATGTTATTTCACTTTTAAATTGAGATGCAATCAATTTGATACCATACACGAGTAATACAATAATACAGATAAATATATCAAAAGGTCATTATTTCCCTTTAAGACAATGTTTTGGTTTTCTGTTTAGCTTACTCTTTCCAGTTGCCACAAGATCGCATTGCTTGTTTGATGGAACATCATCAAAATATGTTCCACCATTTTAGATTTCATTGTGTGATGATACTTAAAAAATACATGATGGCAAAATGCGTCATTTCACGTTAAATTAAATAAATATTTAGCAATTTAAACCACGAAATTTGCCCACGTCGATAAAAGATCACTCCCAGTTTTATCACGCTAAACAAAGCTTCGCCAACTGCAAGCACCACTTACTCCAGACATGTTGGCAAATTAGCCAGCTCCATTTTAGTTTCAGGGTGGCCTGTTATGAATATAAGGCCCAACGACGGGTACGTAGTTTTGTGTTTCAAAATTCATTACGTATGTCCACCGGTGTGTTTAGCATGAAGCCCGCTTCAGTCGGGCGCTGCATGCGATGCTCAGTAGTCATCTCATGTCATCTCATGCATGCTCAGTAGTCATAGCTGATATCTCAGTAGTCTCAGTAGTCAGTAGTCATAGCTGATATCTCAGTAGTCTCAGTAGTCAGTAGGCGTACGAACAGGAGGGGGACATAGCCCCCTCACTGCAATGCTCAGTAGTCATAGCTGATATATCAGTAGTCTCAGTAGTCAGTAGGCGTAGGAACAGGGAGGGGGGGGGGGCAGGGGAACATAGCCCCCTCACTTTGTGGTCATTTTTTTCTTCCCTAAAATATATTATTTTCCATAATAAGGAAAAGCTGAGATTGCAAAAGATTCGCCAAGATGAGAAAAGCTCAAATATGCAAATAAATATTGCATAAGGGAGTTTGACTTCTCTCCAGACGAGATCAAAGTTTGACTGGCCCCTTCACTTTCCATGACGTGCCTGCATCCCTGTCAGTAGTATTGTGATATTACATGGAAAGCTTAAAATTATCATTATTTTCGGGCACATTCGTGGTTTGTATCCTTAAAACCCTTCGAATGCTTCAAGGCAAGCATAATTTTTCCAATCAAATGAGATAAGGTGATGATTTGCGATGATGAAAAGCGTCGGTGTTAAAGAAAATGACTAGATTGTCCATGCAATTGGTTATTACATAAATTATGAATTGCCTCTGAAGTAATTAAAGTGTTTGTGTTAGCAGCACACGTTGAAATGGAACAGGACGACAAAAACTGCAATAATGAACGAGACTCATAATGCATCGGTTAAAAGCAGTAGGTACTGCATGTCATTAGGAGATTGTTAAATTGCTGCATAGGAGCCAAGGAGGTATACGTAAGATAAATACGTAAGATATTTGAGGCACGTAAGATCACGTAGGCACACGTAAGATATTATATAAAGCATTTATAATAGTGACAAAAGGAACCCGATTGGAGTGCTCTTAAACTTGGGTGTTGTTAAACTATGAATGGGCAAAATGTTTTTTTTTTAACTAGGCCTCCATGTTTTTTTCGGGATGTTCAAAACCTGACATGACTGAGCTTTGAGCTCATTTCAGACTGATCTCTGGGGCCTCATAAGTTCCCTCTTCCAACATATATAAACAAGACGTGAGATATGTACTGCATGTTTCAGGGCACTTACTGTGATGCTTTACGAGGCATCACGAAATGTCGAGTGAGTGCAAAAATATACCCAACAACTCGCAGGGGACTAGACATTTTCACGCACGCACGCACGCACGCACGCACGCACGCACGCACGCACGCACGCACACGCACACGCACACGCACACGCACACGCACACGCACACGCACACGCACACGCACACGCACACGCACACGCACACGCACACGCACACGCACACGCACAAGCACACGCACACACACGCACACACACACACACACAAAATCAAAGACGATATTGCATTAACACTTGAATGGTTCTACTAGCAGACTAGTTGTTTATAGTATTCGTACAAGAGATTCCATGCTCCTGGCCTTCAAACTTTGCCTGACCTTGGCACCGATTAAGTTTCACCCAGCTTGCAGATTAAATTGCGCAGCAGATCTGGAACATCGTGTTTATAATTGTGTGCACACGGTGAGTGGCCAACTCGTACTGTGGTTGATCGCAACTCATCCCAGACCATGCTTTGATAACCTAAGGGAATGGTCCTATGAAGATAGGGGTGCAAAGTTCAGTGTAGGGAAGATTCATGAAGTGTTTCTTTTATAGTAAATGTCAAACAGCATGTAATGCTTCGTGTATAAAACAGTGTTGTGCTGTGTGCGAGGGTAATATAAGTAAAACTAAAATCCAAAAAGGGTAACTATTGCTATTAAATTACTTCGCAGATATGTGATTGAATCCAATTAAATCATGCGATTTCCAGTTAAGCAGCCGTCCGTCACAGATAGCATCCTAATTACGTAATTCACCCAAAATAATTTAGTAGACGATTATAGACGGCAGATAGATTATGTGTCGCCGTTTTCTTTGTTCTAAAATATCAAAATAGCGATATTATCATATCGACATTCAGTAAGGTTGTACCATGAGAACAATATTTTGGGAGCAGCAAATGTAGAACGTACCTGTTTCTCAGCGCTGCCCTGTGTCTTGCAGTCAAATTGGGGACAGAATACGGGAGGACAAGAGCGCACCATGGCGGAGGCGCCAGCGAAGTAGAGTGAACCAAGTAGAAGTGAAAACCTGAAGAGAAGCTCGCTCGCAGCCCATTGGAGTGGCGGAGACACGTATCTGTCCACAAGGCATGCACAAACGTGAGAACTACAGACAGAAATTCGCGATGTTGGCAAATGGGGCTGGTTTGGTAGATAAGAGAGGAGGAAGACTGACATGCCTTTTCTTTTAACAAAAAAAATGAGAAGCAATTTTTTCTCCAGATGGAATATTTAGAATCTTTATTTTATTATATTAGTTTTAAGTCGTCATAAATTAATATGCCATAAGTCATATCGAAACATTAGGGGCCCAAAAGTCCATAAAAGGTGGGTGCCATATTTCGCCCAAATAGAGGGGGCAGGCGAACATTGGAGGACGGGCCCCACACCGGTGAACTCGAACTGGGCCGCCGCCCACTCACTCGGTATCGCTGCTGCACCTGACTGACTGGCCGCCGCCGCCGCCGCCGCCGCCGTACCTCCGTAGCACCCCCTCTCTCCCCCCCCCCCCCCCATCCACAGTCTATCGTACGGTGTGCTGGGCTCACCTGCGCCAGCTTACCGCCGCAGAGGCGCGTGGCGCGTCGGTTGGCCAGCGGTCTCGGCTGGGCTGTTCAGCGCGGGGCCGAAATATACACTGCTGTAGCGCATACCACCATGATTGAACAGCACCCATTGTCCTAAGCGCACTTAAGACAACTATGATGTGTCGCAGTGTCGCACTTAAGTCAACTGTGATGTGCCGGCTGAGCTCGATGAGCGTTTTCCATCGCTGTATTACTCGGGTGCTCGGACGCAGAGTGCGTATACAGTTCACGTGCAAGCGTGTTACACCCCTCTTTCCGGAACGGTCACTTACGCTCGCAAGAGGTCCGCGCCGTGCCGGGCGGGCGGGAGAGGGGGGAGGGGGGGGGTTTAGACACCCCCTCAGGTTTTTTGACGATAGCGGGGAAAAACGACGGCGCGTGGCTCCGCCGTTTTTGGTACAGCTGTTCGTCAATTGCCCCACATTATGTAAACTTCTTGACTTCATGTCATCTCAGGTCAGGCCGTCAGACCAGGTCACGTGACCCCACCTAAAAAAAACGTTTGTGGTCGTACCACAGTCGCAGTTTCTGGATGATCAGTTTCACACTTACATAATTTCATAAGGTCATATATATATCTACAATTCTGATATCTTGGATTTGTATTTCAGCGACCTAAGGTCGGGTCAATTTCGTGACCTCCCCATCATAAGTCAATGGCGAAATATTCGAATGCTTCCTATTCCGAGGATACGCAAGATAGCAGCCTAATTCCTTCTGGATCATATTACTATAAGCCATTCTTGATGTCCTAGGTGCCATTTTTTGTTCAGTGACCCCTACAGGGTAAGCCGATGTCTTCCGAGGTCACCAATAGTTTGTTTTTGTTGTATGTCAATAACTCTCGGCAGGATGACGATAGAGAAGTGAAACCGACACCAATGTGTTTCTCGTCCAGGCACGTCTTCCCATATGGAACATGACCTACTTGGGTCACCACTTGACCTTGATCTAAGGTCAAATTTAAGTTGACCTAATCTGGTCAACACTAATATGAGTCGAAGCGCCTTCACGAGACAAAACGATGGCGTCACACTTATTGTCTTATCTTTATTAGATAAAAAGCTATTGGTGAAAAACTGTTTAGCTAAACAATATAATTTTTACATTTGATGAGCTCTGGAGCCTAAACTATTGACCTGAGCTTAAATCGGAGCACTCCAATTGCGATTACATTTTTCAATAGCTTTCGATTGTGTGTTTCCGTTTGTTCCTAGCTATCAAGGTTCCCAAGATATGTGGGGGTGTTCGAAGCGAAGTCCTAAAACTGGCAAATCTGACCTTCGATGACCTCTGGTGACCTCAATATTGACTTTAGCAAAACAAATACACGAAGTAACTTTGAATGTGCTTGTTGAGATTTTTGCGAACGTTTTGCACAGCGTCTTCCTGTCCCTGTTAGTTTTCGAATTAGGGGGGGTGTCTAAACACCCCACCGCCACGGAGAAGGTGGCGCCGAACACTGGCACGGTGCGGGTTAATGTTGTTAGCACCAATCGACCTCGATTGTCTGTATGCGAGAC
>JAXIVJ010018947.1:0-21431 GCA_036785665.1 Chirona hameri
ATATATATATATATATATATATATATATATATATATATATATATATATATATATATATATATATATATATATATATATATATATATATATATATATATATATATATATATATATATATATATATATATATATATATATATATATATATATATATATATATATATATATATATATATATATATATATATATATATATATATATATATATATATATATATATATATATATATATATATATATATATATATATATATATATATATATATATATATATATATATATATATATATATATATATATATATATATATATATATATATATATATATATATATATATATATATATATATATATATATATATGTATATGTATATGTATATGTATATGTATATGTATATGTATATGTATATGTATATGTATATGTATATGTATATGTATATGTATATGTATATGTATATGTATATGTATATGTATATGTATATGTATATGTATATGTATATGTATATGTATATGTATATGTATATGTATATGTATATGTATATGTATATGTCTATGTCTATGTCTATGTCTATGTCTATGTCTATGTCTATGTCTATGTCTATGTCTATGTCTATGTCTATGTCTATGTCTATGTCTATGTCTATGTCTATGTCTATGTCTATGTCTATGTCTATGTCTATGTCTATGTCTATGTCTATGTCTATGTCTATGTCTATGTCTATGTCTATGTCTATGTCTATGTCTATGTCTATGTCTATGTCTATGTCTATGTCTATGTCTATGTCTATGTCTATGTCTATGTCTATGTCTATGTCTATGTCTATGTCTATGTCTATGTCTATGTCTATGTCTATGTCTATGTCTATGTCTATGTCTATGTCTATGTCTATGTCTATGTCTATGTCTATGTCTATGTCTATGTCTATGTCTATGTCTATGTCTATGTCTATGTCTATGTCTATGTCTATGTCTATGTCTATGTCTATGTCTATGTCTATGTCTATGTCTATGTCTATGTCTATGTCTATGTCTATGTCTATGTCTATGTCTATGTCTATGTCTATGTCTATGTCTATGTCTATGTCTATGTCTATGTCTATGTCTATGTCTATGTCTATGTCTATGTCTATGTCTATGTCTATGTCTATGTCTATGTCTATGTCTATGTCTATGTCTATGTCTATGTCTATGTCTATGTCTATGTCTATGTCTATGTCTATGTCTATGTCTATGTCTATGTCTATGTCTATGTCTATGTCTATGTCTATGTCTATGTCTATGTCTATGTCTATGTCTATGTCTATGTCTATGTCTATGTCTATGTCTATGTCTATGTCTATGTCTATGTCTATGTCTATGTCTATGTCTATGTCTATGTCTATGTCTATGTCTATGTCTATGTCTATGTCTATGTCTATGTCTATGTCTATGTCTATGTCTATGTCTATGTCTATGTCTATGTCTATGTCTATGTCTATGTCTATGTCTATGTCTATGTCTATGTCTATGTCTATGTCTATGTCTATGTCTATGTCTATGTCTATGTCTATGTCTATGTCTATGTCTATGTCTATGTCTATGTCTATGTCTATGTCTATGTCTATGTCTATGTCTATGTCTATGTCTATGTCTATGTCTATGTCTATGTCTATGTCTATGTCTATGTCTATGTCTATGTCTATGTCTATGTCTATGTCTATGTCTATGTCTATGTCTATGTCTATGTCTATGTCTATGTCTATGTCTATGTCTATGTCTATGTCTATGTCTATGTCTATGTCTATGTCTATGTCTATGTCTATGTCTATGTCTATGTCTATGTCTATGTCTATGTCTATGTCTATGTCTATGTCTATGTCTATGTCTATGTCTATGTCTATGTCTATGTCTATGTCTATGTCTATGTCTATGTCTATGTCTATGTCTATGTCTATGTCTATGTCTATGTCTATGTCTATGTCTATGTCTATGTCTATGTCTATGTCTATGTCTATGTCTATGTCTATGTCTATGTCTATGTCTATGTCTATGTCTATGTCTATGTCTATGTCTATGTCTATGTCTATGTCTATGTCTATGTCTATGTCTATGTCTATGTCTATGTCTATGTCTATGTCTATGTCTATGTCTATGTCTATGTCTATGTCTATGTCTATGTCTATGTCTATGTCTATGTCTATGTCTATGTCTATGTCTATGTCTATGTCTATGTCTATGTCTATGTCTATGTCTATGTCTATGTCTATGTCTATGTCTATGTCTATGTCTATGTCTATGTCTATGTCTATGTCTATGTCTATGTCTATGTCTATGTCTATGTCTATGTCTATGTCTATGTCTATGTCTATGTCTATGTCTATGTCTATGTCTATGTCTATGTCTATGTCTATGTCTATGTCTATGTCTATGTCTATGTCTATGTCTATGTCTATGTCTATGTCTATGTCTATGTCTATGTCTATGTCTATGTCTATGTCTATGTCTATGTCTATGTCTATGTCTATGTCTATGTCTATGTCTATGTCTATGTCTATGTCTATGTCTATGTCTATGTCTATGTCTATGTCTATGTCTATGTCTATGTCTATGTCTATGTCTATGTCTATGTCTATGTCTATGTCTATGTCTATGTCTATGTCTATGTCTATGTCTATGTCTATGTCTATGTCTATGTCTATGTCTATGTCTATGTCTATGTCTATGTCTATGTCTATGTCTATGTCTATGTCTATGTCTATGTCTATGTCTATGTCTATGTCTATGTCTATGTCTATGTCTATGTCTATGTCTATGTCTATGTCTATGTCTATGTCTATGTCTATGTCTATGTCTATGTCTATGTCTATGTATATGTATATGTATATGTATATGTATATGTATATGTATATGTATATGTATATGTATATATATATATATATATATATATATATATATATATATATAAGCTTCCGATCTTGTGTTTAATTTACTAAAACATCTTTTTTGGCAATATGAGAGTTAGGTTAGAATTTCTGATTATTATCATGTCTCTCAAAACAGTGTTAAAAAATATTCAAGATATCTCTCGGATTGTTGAATCTGCAATATGGCGCGTGCGCGTGCGCGTGTGCGTGCGCGTGCGTGTGCGTGTGCGTGTGTGTCTGTGTATGTATTCCGACCTGTGTCTGCTTGTGTTCCAACCGGCGTCTGCTTGTGTCTCGGCTGGCGTCTGCTTGTATTTCGGCTGGCGTCTGTGTTTGTGTGTATCTTTCGACTGGTTTCTGTGTTCCGTCTGATATCTGCCTGTATTCCAACTCTATGTGTCTCTATGTGTATTACGACTGGCGTCTGTCTGTGTTCCGGCTAGGCTCCATGTTCCGTTTGGTGTGTATAGGTATAGGTATAGGCAACTCAGTGTGTCTGGCCGCGCAGGACGGAGCTGGCCAATCAGAAGCGTCGACCGCCCGGCGCCGGGAGACGAGTGCTTCGCCTGCTGTCCCACTGCGTCCCCTCGGTCGTCGCCTCCAAGTTGGTCGGCACGCCCGCCCATAGGCCCACTCCGCTTGGCATGATAACGCTGTATAGCACATAGGTCACTCGAGGGGCGAGCAGGGGTCACACGCGCCGCGCACGTGCGTTATCACCGAACGGGCATCACCGAACGGGCATTGCTAGGGCACGATCTTTTGGTCTCTTTTGCGAGTTCGGTTTTCTTCCTCGAATATTGGTCTTAAAATTGAGCATTTCGATTTGGTTAGAGTGCGGTTCCAGCTGTGTGAATGATGTACTTCATCGCTGGTAGAGCTTAAGGACGATATTTTGTGTTTGTTTGTTCGTTCACCCACCTCCACATTCATTATCATTCCACTCGTTTTATTCACTCGCGTCAACTTTGCTTGCTCACACACCCAATGAAACAATTGGTCACGCTCTCACTCACCCATTCAGTCCCTCATTTACCCACCATCGCAATTACTCACTCGCTTCACTCCCTCATTTACCCACCATCGCAATTACTCACTCTCTTCACTCCCTCATTTACCCACCATCGCAATTATTCACTCGCTTCTTTACACACTCACTCACTATTGTACCCACTTGTGACTTGGTGACTCATAAAATCATTCGCCCTCAGAGCCAGTCACTCACTTTCGTACTTATCCACAAAAGCTTTCTATATTTTTGAAACGTTGCTTTGCTAATTTACTTTGCGCTGGCGCCGATCCCGTGTCGATGCTGACAACGCAGATGCGCAAATCGTCATTTCTGTTCTGCATTCTTGATTCTGACTGCTAATATTGTGGTTTACACGATTATACATATATATTTGTATATATATAGCGTAGAATCGGAATGGAGGCCAGGGACGAATCGATCGGGTCTAAGAGAACACGATCCGTCCGAATTGGCCATCTGAAGGCGTTGTTGATCTCCCGGTCGTCTATTCGGAGACCATTTCCGCAGATAGCTCGTCTTCGAAAAGCGTCAGTCACCACGAATTTCGGCAGTCGATCTGAAGAGCCTGGGGAAAAGAGCAGACCAGTTCTCGTTCTGTGGAAAAGAGCAGACCAGTTCTCGTCCTGGGGAAAAGAGCAGACCAGTTCTCGTTCTGTGGAAAAGAGCAGACCAGTTCTCGTCCTGGGGAAAAGGGCAGACCACTTCTCGTTCTGTGGAAAAGAGCAGACCAGTTCTCGTCCTGGGGAAAAGAGCAGACCAGTTCTCGTCCTGGGGAAAAGAGTAGACCAGTTCTCGTCCTGGGGAAAAGAGCAGACCAGTTCTCGTCCTGGGGAAAAGAGTAGATCAGTTCTCGTCCTGGGGAAAAGAGCAGACCAGTTCTCGTCCTGGGGAAAAGAGCAGACCAGTTCTCGTCCAGGGGAAAAGAGCAGACCAGTTCTCGTCCTGGGGAAAAGAGTAGACCAATTCTCGTCCTGGGGAAAAGAGCAGACCAGTTTTCGTCCTGGGGAAAAGAGTAGACCAGTTCTCGTCCTGGGGAAAAGAGTAGACCAGTTCTCGTCCTGGGGAAAAGAGCAGACCAGTTCTCGTCCTGGGGAAAAGAGCAGACCAGTTCTCGTCCTGGGGAAAAGAGCAGACCAGTTATCGTCCAGGGGAAATAATCAGACCAGTTCTCGTCCAGCCGTCAATGGGGGCACACGTGCGCCGTTTTTGGAATGAGATGTGGTTGTTTTGCCGCTTTTCTGTTTCACCTTTAGCGATCTGGTAATGCGGGAAATGTGACGTCAAAATTAGACTCAAGTGTCCATGTGAGCAGATTTTAAACGGAGCGAAAATTGGCCTTCAAATCAACGATTTTCTCCCGCTTTAGCGAAAGACAGGAATATTAGACAGTTGCAAGTTCCAATGGAAAAATTGTATTTTTAACTTCTACTTTGGCAACAATTATCTTTAGATTGAAAAGACCTTAAAGGGAATGTTTCACCTTTCTGAAAGTTGTCAAATATACGCTGGTTGTAGTCGAAAATAGGAAGTAAGTGCTGCTGAAAACGATGGTGATATTTTTCGCTCTCGAAAAGTCGCTTAACTTTATACAAATTAAGGTTTTAAATTTGGGATGATGACGTCATTATTGAGCTATAGACCGCCGCTGATTGGCTGACAAAGTGTCACGTCAGCCAATCAGCGGCGGCACTAGCCTAGACCCCATTTTTCAAATGGGAAATTAAATTACTTAAAAACGGCTAAGTTTTTGGGCAAATGACCTTAGTATTTTCGACATTTCAATAACGGCCAAAGATAATGGCTATATCAGTTCAAAACCAATACAAAGGTGAAACATGCCCTTTAAAGGAAATAGTTCACCTTCAACATTAGTTTTAAACTGAGATAGCAGTTTTGTAGCCCGTGTTGGGAAACCCCTATCTGCAAGTTTTCTTGACTGAAAAGACTCTCCAGCCGAATATATTTGAGTTTTTGGCGAAGCAATGCGGTGCTGGCGAAAGAATGTTGTACTGGTTCTAGCCCGGGCAGAGGCTATACCATCAGCCAATCAGCTTGCAGCTGGTGCTAGCAAGCGATCGCCGGCCGCCGGTTGGCACATCTCCAATGCGAGTCTATCTTTACGCGACTACTTTTGAATCTGATTGGCTGAACCATTGTTTACATTCGCGTGACGTCAGGACTCTGACTCAGAGAGTATGCATAGTTTTGATAAACAATACAAATTTACGGCCTTCTGTCCTGAATCGGCGCGATATAAGGCCATTTTTGACAATATAAAACTAAATTGTATTAAAAAATATAATCAAATCGTGTTGGGTAAACATTTTCCAACGTGAACTATTTATTTCCTTTAATCAACACAGTTTAATTATTGTCTTGCCCTTTTAGATTCAGGTTCGTCGGAAGATGGATCAGCATGGTTCGATTATTTTCCATCGTTGTGATAACAAAAGAAGAAGACTATAAAGGCGGCCGCACACTAGGCCATTCGGCGCGCGATATACTGCGACATTCCGCCTGGGAAAATCGCGTCGATACCGCTGAATATCGTCCTTGTTCCGGCGGATTCGGCGCTGTCTGCTCGCGAGATTCCGCCCCGCCGACCTACAGCATGTCGCAACCTGCGCCTACAACCTGTCACAAGGTAAATTAATGATGGCCATTTTTCGACGAAGATGTAAGTTTAGAACCACGAAACTTTTACATAATAAATTTCACAGCGGCAAGAGCATGCTGTGCAAAATTTGTATCTCTGCCTTACATAGATTCGCCACTGTTAGCCTGATCAATTTTGTTGTCCGCGGCTCCGCGGCGTTCTGCCGCGGAAAAAAGCTCGCTCGAATCAGCTTTTTTCCGCCAGTCCGCAGATGGCCGGTCGACGACATTCGTCCGCGATTTTTGACGTTTCGGCTGACGCGAAGGCGGAAAGTCGCTAAAAAGGCGCGGAAAGTCGTAGCAATATCGCGACCTCCGCGCGCCGAATGGCCTAGTGTGCGGCCGCCTTAAGAAGACTATGAAAACGACATGTGTTACGCAAACCCAGCGATCCATCACATAAGCAACCCCCCGCCCTTCCAAACCCCTGCAGCAACGGCTGCAGTGACGTCAATGGAGGCAGTTACTCTCCTGGCCAACTATCCAATATATCAGAACCAAATCCACGCATGTTCTCGACAGACCAACTCACCCATTCCAAACCAACAATGGTCATCCATTCCAAACCAACAATGGTCATCCATATTCCATTCCAAACCAACAGTGGTCATCCATTCCAAACCAACAATGGTCATCCATATTCCATTCCAAACCAACAGTGGTCATCCATTCCCAACCAATAATGGTCATCCATTCCAAACCAACAATGGTCATCCATTCCCAACCAATAATGGTTATCCATATTCCATTTCAAACCAACAATGGTCATCCATTCCCAACCAATAATGGTTATCCATATTCCATTCCAAACCAACAATGGTCATCCATTCCACACCAATCATGGTTATCCATTCCAAACCAACAATGGTCAATGACACTGTATGGAGTGTCTCCGTGCGGACTGTTCGCAATCCATTCATCTCTCATCTCTGGCGCCGATTCTGTGTCCATTTCGGGCCCGTCAGGCGGTCGGCGGCGATCAGGCGGCGGATATCAGCCTTGTGCGTCACCGATCGCCTCCACTGCGTCACCGATCGCCGCCACGCGTCACATTTGAATACAGACACGGACGACGAGCACCGTTTGTCACCGATAGGAAGCGACCAACAGCTGCTTCTTCCGTGGCCGAACAGACCGGAGCAGAGACATGGTCGTCTCCCGGGACATGTATAGAAGAGGCAAACAAATTGTGTGTCGTTCCTAGGTAGTCCTCATTTCGGATGGTGATATATTTGGTGAAAAAGTGACGCCCATTTGTGTGTAGTTAATTCACCTGGTCTTGTTTGTATGTTTGTGTAAGATCAGTCTGGTTCATTTGTGTGTTTTTCTCATTTGATCCTTTCGTTTTATTCCCAATCAGCAGTTGGTTGAACCAATACTGATTAATCGTATTTGTATGTACCTACTGCAACCAAGCTGGTCCACTTTTGTTTGCTTAATTCTTGATTAGTTTTCCACTACTTGAAATCAAATCAACGATGCTTGAGATTGTTTGTCTTTGAATGAATGTGAATGTTCTCTGTTTTACTGTGCTTTGATACAATTTATAATAGCCGCTTTCACGAAGGATTATTGCGCTGAAAAGTTTCTGAAAATTTTAAGAAGTTTTGGTATAGAAGTTTTAGTATATTATACACTAGCTGGGGTACTCGGCGTTGCCCGGGGAATTCAGTACCTGACGGTGTCTTGGGAGCCGCCCAGGTGGCTTACAACCCATAAGCCATACTTGAAAAAATGCACGCTACCGGCTGTTCTTTAATTGGAGCATTGAAACCAAGGCCACAGTCATGCATCTATTTTTAGAGTGTTCTAAATTTATGCTGATCTCCCACTATGTCATCAACTGATCCTGGCCCCTGGCACTATGGTTGAACATTTGAGCATCAAAATGCATTGAAATGCATTGAAACCAAGGCCACAGTCGTGAATATAATTTTAGAGCAATGCATTGAAACCAAGGCTACAGTCGTTAATGTAATTTGAGTGCACTCTGTCATTTAATACTGCAGCAATTAGTGCTCTAAATGTATATTTCTTCCCCCACTATGCCACCAAGGTCAGTCAGGCAATTCCATGAGTGTCACTAACACATGATGAAGTATATCATGTGCTATCATGTGATCATCAGATGATGACAATTGGGGCTTATGGTGCTCTAACCCAAAGCTCGGATAGGAACATTGGATTTCATGCTATCAGAAGGTTATCAATACGGACACACCAAATCACCATGTGTTGGTATTGTCTGCATTCTGATAGCATGAAGTCTGAGATAAGGACGTGTCCGAAGATTACATTTTTACCTTCTCATGTGCAAGGGCGGATCCAGCCGGCCGTTTTTGGGGGGGGCCAAACCGTTCTTTAGCGGACCTTACCTACCCCCAATTTCGCATTTCTCCCCGGATTTGGGCCACTTTATTTTGCAACCACACGATTTCGATTTTTTCCCCCATTTTTTTTAGGTTTTCGACCTTTTGGGATATCGAAAAAGGAAAGATGGCAGCTTGCAGTTTGTTTTGTTCCGACATTGCCTTACACTGAGAAAAACTATGTCAATTGTCAGCTGTACCCAGGGGCGTCGCCGATAATTTTTGAGTGGGAGGTCGGCTGAAATGACGAGAAAAAAATGTACCCCAATTTGTTATGCGTGTATTTAAGTCTTTGCAACATTTTTAATGTGGATTTGCATGTTATAGTAGGTACTTGTTATTATTTTTAAAACCCAGAAACTTAGGCATTTTTAGCTTCGTAGCCTTGTAGAGGATAATAAGCTAAAAATGTTATTCATTCAATTCAGCGTTACGACGAAACGAAGACGATGACGATGGCTTCGTTATGACGATGGCCACTGATGTGACGCCGCGAAGCGGCGTGAACATTTTAATTTTAGGTCGTGGAAAACGCATTTTGAATATTGGAACCAGACCGTGAGTGGAGCCAAGCCTCAGGTAACCCCTTTTCCTGGTTGCACATCTCGGTATGATGCAAAATGTTGAAATGAAGGTAGTTTTTCATATACATTAGCCTCGGATAGTAAATCACGATGGCCGGTGGCAGTCTGCGCTCAATATGATAATAATAACTGTAGTCTGTATACATACCTATGTACCGAACTGTAACAAACAACTGGTAACGGTGCAAATGGTTTCAAAGTAGCAAGAGGCAGACCGACATTTCCGCGCATAAATGGTCCCTGTGGATCTGGAGGAGCCTGGGGGAGATGGCTTGGGGAGATAGTCCTGGCCTGGTCCCCACTATTAGCTCTTCGGGCCAACAAGTTGGGCACCGCTGGAACAGCTTCCGGTTGCCGAAGTCCGCTTCATTGCATTCGCGTCGCCTTTTTCGGAACTCGGCAGACAAACTAAACATGTAGCCCGCTTTAAAGATAATATTTTATGAAGAGAGTTGGCCCTGAGGCCAGCAATTACCGCCAAGGAGAGCCTCTGCAAGACACTTAATGGAATTAATTTCCCAAATTTGTATATGCAATTGCGAAACTTGTGTCATGCCGCGAAGCGTCGCGAAATTTTTCAGTTTTTGACTGTGGCTAGCTTGATTTTGACTGCTGCAATTTTGGGATGCCCAGTACCGTTCTAAAAACGCAAATATAGCATGCATTAAATTTCACGTCGGGGGGGGGGGGGGGGGGCAAAACATAGTTTGGCCCCCCCTTAAACAGGCTTGGGGGCCATGGCCCCGTTCCCCCCCCCCCTGGATCCGCCCTTGCTCATGTGTCATCTACACCACCAATAGCATGAAAGTCCAGTATGTTCATGTATCTTGTCATTACCAGAATTTGGGTGTTTGCCTACATTATCACAGTTTAAAATGGCTCCAGAATGAATGTTATCAAAATGGATTGAAATGCATTGAAACCAAGACCACAGTCGTGAATCTAATTTAAGTGCACTCAAGTGTCAGTGAATACTGCAGTAATTAGTGCTCTAAATATATATTTCTTCCCCCAGTATGCCACCAAGGTCCGTCTGGCAATTCCATGACTCATGAGTTTCACTAACACATGATGATGATAATTGGGGTTTATGGTTGTAGCCGTTGTACCCAGTACCAACTGCATTGGACATATGACCCGCTCTAACCCAAAGCTCGGATAAGAACATTGGATTGCATGCTATCAGAAGGTCATCAATACTGACACACTAAAGTACCATGCGTTGGTATTGTCTGCATTCTGATAGCATTAAGTCTGAGGTTAGGACGTATCCGAAGATTCAACTTTTACCTACTCCATGTGCCGTTTACACCACCAATAACATGAAAGTCCAGTATGTTGATGTATCTTGTCATGACCAGAGTTTGGGTGTTTGCCTACACTATTGCAGTTTAAAATGACGGCAGAATGAATGTTACCAATTAAATAAAATATACATTCAGTAAGATCAGTAAGAAACATAGGGCAGCATACTCACATCTTTCAGGCTGTGCATGGAAAGAAGTTGACACCACTAACATTTTCTCTTTATTATTTTCCACATCCTTCATGTCCCCTTGGTAACAGATACTGGTAAACTAAACTGAAACATTACTCGTATAAAAATCAAGGCCCTATAACCTGTATACAGATCAAGGCCCTATAATGATAAAGATAAGGGCATACTGAGAGTCAAAACACCGCCCCAAACTCTAAATGCATTCTAAGTAAGTATAGTGCGTATAGTAAGTATATTATTCTAAGTACCGTGTCTAAATGCATATTTCTCCCATGCTTCTGCAGTTTAAAATAGCTGCAGAATGAATGTCACAAAAGCGCAACATATGAAGAAATTGGGGCCACTAAATACAAATAGCATTGCAATCAATATCAATTCCACGCTTTCACAATTTACTTGAAAAATATAGAGGTCCGATCTGAATGTTAGTGGTACACTGACATGCCTGCCATCATGCTGATTCAGAGAATGTATGGGTTTTGGGTCCATCACCAAGGTTTTTCGAGTTTCTAGCGTTGGAACGGTTTGAATTTGCCCTTTATATAGTAGATTCCAAGAAATAAATAACTGATTTAAGCGATATTATCACTATTCCATAGTTATGGCAACACATGTATTGAGCTCATAACAAGTTTATGATACAAAATTGGCCGTTTTTAAAGAACGCGTCCATTCGAGTCCATTCGTTCAGTTTAGCATACCGTCATACTAGTTACTAAATATGGCAGCGTCATGGATCACAGGTCTGTCTGCGCATGCGCACTGCGCAGTGATGCACCAGCATAGATTCGCCGCCGCGTCTGACCCGTGTGCCTCACGCATATGGACAAAGCCAAGCCGCACAGGCCGGCCGCCGGATTGGGCCGGATTGGGCGAGTCCATTGCGTCTAGTTGCATCACACTCCACATAATGTTTCCGAATCGTTCTGAAGTTTTGACAAGTTTCAGTCGGTGGAGATCTGGGCATCACAACTGACCTATCAATACTTATTTTACCACCAAACCGCAATTTTGTCAAAATATTATATTCTTACCAACATATTACAAAATTCTGAGGGACATTTCAAGCCAAAAATCGCATCCAAAAGTTGTGTAGTTAAGGAATGGATCGTCGAAACTTTTCAACTAAGATTTGTAAACCAAAACTTGTTAAAACTTTTCAGAATCTTCTCAGTGCAATAATCCTTCGTGAAAACGGCTAATGTCACAACTACTGTCTGTTTCTGATTCTGAAGATTTGGTTGCCCAATTCGTGCCGTTTTTTGTTGTCATCGGCTGCTCTTCCATCGTTAAGTTTTTACCGGGTTGCAACTGCACCCGTTGATCCAAAACGCGTCACGCTCATCATTCAGAATCCTCGAATGTCGATGAAGCTTCAGTTCTTCCCACAACTGTGGTTCTGCCATGTTGGCTTCCGGCAGAAACGTGGCTGTATCCGACACAGACCAGAAAAGACTGGTATCGGGGTAATTTTTTTCTGGTCTGAGAAGAAAAAAAATCCAGACACGCATCCTTTTGAGGAACACCAGGGGCTTCTGAAACTAGGCGAAGGTTCATGTTTAACATAACAAAACAGACTATCGGGCCGTTAGCTGCCAATTGCGGTTCCCGCTGTGTTGCCGACTGGGTGTACTG
The DNA here is from genome assembly GCA_036785665.1 of Chirona hameri. NCBI lineage: Eukaryota > Metazoa > Arthropoda > Thecostraca > Balanomorpha > Balanidae > Chirona > Chirona hameri. The sequence goes on from JAXIVJ010018947.1 coordinate 12,678, forward strand.
TATGCACCTACCGGTTTAAACCACATGTGGTTGGGTACTAAAATGTCACCAACCGGTTACCAATGATTCCATTCTTCACTTTTGTGGCACCAATTAGTCAACATCCATGGCCTCGTCGCATGCGATTCGTAGTTTCGGGCGTGAGTCCCTCTGCTTCTTTCCTCCGAAGCATACATATTTTCGCCCAGGTGCGGCTGCCATTTCTGTTGACAATACCAGACGTCAGCACCCGTCAGGCTCAAGCGACGGAGTTTCAAACGCGCCACAACTGCTCCGCGCGTCGAAAGGTTTTCCAGTCTGCTCTGTATTTTGAGTGTTGATGTCTGGTGCTCCGCGCACGACAAGGAAGGGACAAGGAAGGAAGGGGGTTTCCGATGTCGACCAATATTGAACGCCCCGAGCTGACGCGGAACCGAGCAAACCGGACTGGTCGACAACCGCCCGTTCTTGGAATTCAGTCTGGTTTTCCTTAGTCTAAACTCGTGCAAACAATCGGCTATGGATTGTGGAGGGTATTTTCGCTGATCGTGCTGTGTCAATAATTGATGAATCTGCAATATATGATCAGCACACATGTTCCATCTTTTTTACATCAACATTGTATCAGTGTGCAAGGGCGGGTCTAGCAGTGTTTTTTTTTGGGTGGGTGGGTGCAAATAAATAAAACAAGTTGTTGATCAGGGGGGAGGGGGGTAGAAAGTTGTCAGTGACAACTTGTTGATCGGGGGGGGGGGGGGGGTAGTAGAGTGCGCCGTCAGTCACTGTACATCAGGCCGTTTTTGTTTGGGGGGGAATCATAGTTTGATGACCTTTGGGGGGTCATGTTCCCTTTGGCTGCATCCGCCCCCTGTCAGTGTGACGCATATTCAGGACCTCCTGAAGCTTGCCTCCGGTGACTACAGAGAAGTACTAAGCGAATCGCATGCATGATTGAATACGAAACATTCGCTTCACGCATTGTATAACGTATCCTCTTGTAGAGTGTGCTACACAGTACACATGCCATTGTTGTTCACGCTTGGTCGCTACATTCTCGCAATTTTCACATTCAGTTCAGTCTTCCTAAACACGAATACATGGTTGGCTCCTGTTTATTTGTTGTGGAAACATCCAAGCAGGCATGTTGGCATTGACTGGTCTGCTCTACAGAATACAGCATTAAGCAGATTTATCTTTATTTTTTAATTGTTCGGTAATTTATGGAGCAGATAACCATAACCGTTAAGTTTAACTCCGTTTTCCTCAACAGTCCGACTCATGATGCTTCCCGTCGTGTGTTCACCCAATGATGTTTAAATACATGCAGCAATTCTATGTTTCGCTTGTCATCTGTATTGTGCGACCAGCTTTTCTAATGAGTGAGCACACATTTTATGTTTGATGCTCTTTGACATATATCTTCACGCACATCTTGCTTTCACACTCGCTGGCATCGCCAACGTTCGCATGTCTTTGGCCACTGTACTCTTGCGCTCACACACGAGCCCCACTTTCCATGTTTTCCCACGTACCAGTGGCCCATCTGAGCCCGCCCCACCGCGTGGCCCGTCTGACCAGCACGGTCCGCATTGCCGCAGGGCCAGTCCTCCGTCGCCGCCGCTGACGTCCGCTGCCCCCGTCAGGCGGTGCCCATCCGAAGACGAGGAGGACGAGCTCTCGGAGGTGCAGCAGGACGCCGTACCGCCCGAGGTCAGGGAATGGCTCGCCTCCACCTTCACCCGGCAGAACACGCTGCACAAGAAGCGCGCCGAAGGCCAGCCCAAGTTCCGTACGGTGGCCAATGTCATTCGGATGGGCATCATGGTGGAGAAGATGACCAGAAGGATGTCCAGCTCTGGGCTGATGGAGGTGCCGCCGGCAGTCACCGCCGCGCTGCAGGTGGGTCAATGCGGGGTCAAGGTTGAGGTCATGGCAGTGGCGAAGACAGGGGTGGAGATAAGGAGGGCAGGGTCAATGTTGAGGGTCACAACATGGGTGGAGATGTAGATAGGAATGAAGTGAGGGCCACATGCGCGGTCAGGTATGGAAGGAGGGGACAGGTTAGCGGTCAAATGGAAAGGTGAGAAGGATTTCAGCGGAATGGAAAATATTCAAAAGGGGAGTTTGAGCGCGCGGGTCGTTTTCAACGGTGGCGAGGGATGCCATTTGCGATGCAAACTTCAGTCATTGCATCCATGATCTTGCTTACCTGATCTAGTATAAGTTGGCATTCCTAAGCTCCTCTTATAGTCTGTCTGTACATAGCAATATAATGTTTGCTCATTTGTTTATATGTCGACGGTTTGCATCCGTGTTGGGACATCGGACCACAATAGTTAATATGCAGTTAACTCTTATAGGCTGTCTGTCTGTGCATAGCAATATAATGTTTGTTCATTTGTTTATATGTCGACGGTCTGCATCCGTGTTGGGATATCGGACCACAATAGGTCCTATGCAGTTAACTATATACTTCTTGAGAGTGGAAGGCAACTTATTCTTCAGCATCACCTGCGCAGTTATGTTAATTTGATTTGGTTGTGAAAATGCAGGCTCATCCATCTGCTTGTCTAATATTGAGGCAATGCAGCCAAGCTAATTAACCTCGACATAATTTGCAGGAAGACTACCATGCCCGGAAAACAGACTGTTTAAAAACAACATAGTTTTTATCCAGGAAATATTTATAACATATGCATTATATACTCGTATATAGCACATATTATAATTTATATACAGCAGATAGTTATTGGACCTGAGACTCAGGGGCGTATGAACTAAAAACAAATAGTGGCTGCCAACGAATGATTCCTTTTCTGGCCGGATACTTCATAGCATGTCGACAACTCCTAATCTGATCTCTCACATCAACACCGATATTCCATCCGTCACCCGACCCAGCGTGCCAAAGGTGTCATCTCGTGTCGTTATACCTGGTTGAGCTCGTCTGTTGCCACGTCGTTGCCCTGACAACCGATAGGGGGCTCAGGCTCAGCACTTGAGCATGTAATACTCTCTCACCGAACCGCCCGAGGGCAGTTGTCGCTGCCGTGAACCAGTGCAACCAGTTTTGACGCCCCCAAGGTTTTCGAGGATAGCGGAAGCGCTGCCGTTTTTCGCACAGGTGTTCGGGCATCAATTACCCACATTATGTGAATCGCTTGACCTTGGGTCATCTCAGGTCAGGTCACCAGGCCAGGTCACGTGACCGCACCTCCAAAAAAGTTTGCGGTCGTACAACAGCCACAGTTTTGGCTGATCGGTTTCAAACGTACAGGATTTAACTAGGTCATAAGTACCTACAATTCGTATATCTCGGATTTTTATTTATATCGGGGACCTAAGGTCAGGTGGATCACGTGACCTCCCCATTACAAGTCAATGGGAAAATATACAAATGCTTCCTATTCAGAGAATACGCATCAGATCAGGTCAATTCTTTCAAGATCAGTAATTATAGGTCATTCTTAATAAACCAGGTGCAATTTTTGCTCATTGACCTTTACAAGGTCATCTGAGGTCATCTGAGGTCACTAACACGTTTGTCAATAATTTCCGAATTTTTGCATTGTGACCCACCTGGACTGCCATACGACCTTGGATGACCTTGACCTGAGGTCAAATTTTGAATTTGATGTAAACCATTTACAATGGGTATGATTCGAAGCGCCTTGCCGAGATGAACACGATGGCGTTAACATTATCGCCCTATATTGATGACATAAAAGGTTATTAACGAAAACTTGTCTTTGCCAAAAATAATATTTTTGGCCTTTGATGACCTCTGGAGCCTCAGCTATTGACCTGAGCTAAAATTTGATGCTACCTCAGCGATTGAATTTTTCAAGAGCTTTCGATTTTTTTCTCGTTTGTTCCTAGCGATCATAGTTCCCGAGATATTTGTGGGTTTCTGGAGCGAAGTCCCAAGATTGGAAAATCTGACTTTTGATGACCTTTAGCGACCTCAATATTGACTGTAGCAAAAAAGGGCTGAAATGGTATCGATATACCGTTTAACGAGCTATCGAACAGTGGTTTTGGATTCCGCCTACTCCCCATAGGAGCCGAGTTAGAAGGGGCGGGGTCGTTCAGACGCCCCCTTTCCTGGAACGGTGAAGGTGACGCCGAACGCCGGTACGGCGCGGGTTAAACATATACGATATTCCATCATAATGCATTGTCACGGCTTGACAACATTTATCAGAAAGGGCAAACGAATGAAACATGTCTCGAACCAAGAGGGATTTGTGAGCTTGGTTCCCAAACATTCGTGTCCCATATTGGATATGATACATATTTTGAACCTTTGAAAGGAATCATGACATTAATTTGGAGGCAAGACAAATTATGGGTACATAATGGGTGAATTCATTTGATATTGGAACGATTCATGATTTTGATAATTCGGTGCGTAAGTAAGTTCGAAGAAATATAGGTTACCAAAGGGCGAATGAAGTGCAATGCAAGTGAAGATAATCCACACATGATTTATATCATTTATTTTTTTAATAAAAATTGTCCAATATTTTTACTTTTTTACATCACACTAACCGTGAAATCCAATATTGTTTGAATTCCGTGCCTTCCTGGTCCCTGCTTTTATTTTTGCATCCCTCACTTCTCCAAAGTTTTTTTATCCATAGCATATCATTATTTAATTACCATGCTGGCGGATATTATTAGACACAAATGCCGTATATGTATGTACCCAGTAGGATAGATGCACAATTAACAGATTCCGAAGCGCCATAAGTCAATAGATACATACTTAGAATCGCAGCTTCTCCAAACTATACAAAGCTAAAATAACGCTCCTTAAAATCATCGGAATAAACTTCAGAAGCAAACCTTTTGTCAGTTACAAGTCGAAAAAGGCGGCTTTTCTGTCAGAGTTTTCCCGGAGTACGTCAGACATGAGGCCTGCCTATTTTCTGGGTCACAGCGCCGGTAATAAGACATAATGGGTGCGTCCGACGACCGCCACTTCCGCCGCCCTCCCCTCCCCTCACTCTCCGGGATCGAGGTCACCTGCACAAGCGCACGTGTGTTGGATCTACACACTACAGTTGTTTTCATTTTAACTCTGAGTAAGTACGATTTGCGTCACGACGACTATTAGTAAAGTAATCATGACGACGACGAGTTGAGTGTCCCTTTTGTACACATTTGAACTTGTGATCGGAAAGGATTATCCTAGCATTGAGTAGCTCGTTAGGACCTGTAAAACAGTAATCCTGACCAGTAATTGCACACAAACATGCCGTTCATCGGGTTCTTGACGCGTGAGATCATGTGTTGAGTTCGCGATATTTTCCCAAGCTATGGATTGCGCCGGCGATATTTTCCCAAGCCATCTCAGGCCTGCTCTGCTGCTATGCTGGACTGGCGTTTACAATTTCCGTGAACTAGCGTGCGCCGGATCCTCATTCGTTGAATACTTCATGAAAGGACGCCTTGCCAACGGAAGGATCACACGATACGATGATAAATATCTGGATACGTCTCGGATTGAATTCGCATGAAGGCTTCTAACACAGCCACGAAGCTTCTAACAGCCTTAACAACATCCCAACATGACGTTTTGCGAGTTCGTGCCGTCTGGCGAATTTAATCGGTGATTTGCTGTTACAGTCATTGTAGCGTGTTTCAGGTATACAGATAACAGATTGTGTACCACGATTTGCATTCATTCTGATCCATGACGAAAGAGAACACCCATGCTACTTCCGCCACATTAGCCGTTTGGGATTGCCGTGGTTCATACGTAAGCTTCACTTCACTTTTCTCTGAAAAAAAGTGTTCACGTGTATTTCATTCTTAGACGTTTTCATTTCATGAATCATTGAGATGATATATCACTAAGTTTTGAGGGTAGAATATAATTAGTCGCTCAGATTTCTGCAAACACACAAGGGTGACTAATGACTGCATATTATGTATTTTCAGTCTCAAACTGTTGTACCAGAGATTCTTCCAGCCATAGTGAGGACCCTGTTTCTCCCCAAAGTTTGGCAATATGCGACTAGAACTATTTGTTCAACGTTCACCTGAGTGGCAGAGATTCTCATTATTTCGTAGGGTTCATAGCCCCATCAGCGTCCTGCTTGACTTACCATGTGTCGGCCGCTTTGGCTCAACATTGAACTAGTCCGACGCTACGCCTTAGATGGGAGCTCATTTTTCACGCTTGACAAAATTTCAACAACGTCAGAATGTTGTATACGTCTACAGCAAAGTGGATTACGAAATGAGTTCTGAAATGTAAAGTTAAGAAAAGTTAAAGCTATGAAAAGTGCCCTCTCTCTGAAGGAGATATTTGTACGTTTGATGCACGGGAGTTTCCATCGGTCCGGTCATTTCAGAGTCGCGGTGTGTTAATTTGGTGGCGTTCCGGTCCGGTCATTTCAGCGTCGCGGTGTGTTAATTTGGTGACGTTCCGGTCCGGTCATTTCAGAGTCGCGGTGTGTTAATTTGGTGGCGTTCCGGTCCGGTCATTTCAGAGTCGCGCTGTGTTAATTTGGTGGCGTTCCGGTCCGGTCATTTCAGAGTCGCGGTGTGTTAATTTGGTGGCGTTCCGGTCCGGTCATTTCAGAGTCGCGGTGTGTTAATTTGGTGGCGTTCCGGTCCGGTCATTTCAGAGTCGCGGTGTGTTAATTTGGTGGCGTTCCGGTCCGGTCATTTCAGAGTCGCGGTGTGTTAATTTGGTGGCGTTCCGGTCCGGTCATTTCAGCGTCGCGGTGTGTTAATTTGGTGACGTTCCGGTCCGGTCATTTCAGAGTCGCGGTGTGTTAATTTGGTGGCGTTCCGGTCCGGTCATTTCAGCGTCCCGGCATGTTAATTTGGTGGCGTTCCGGTCCGGTCATTTCAGAGTTGCGGTGTGTTAATTTGGAAGTGAATGACCGCATTCGACTTCGTCATCCGACAAACATACTTTCTAAACATTTTGAATTGGCCTTAGTTCATTACTAGAATGCCAGGAATTCGGTTCCATTACTCGGTGCTAAACTGAGGGCACGATTACCTCTGCTTCTAACAAAGATTCCTCCAGAGAAAGATTTTGTTAGTACTAATTAAAGTGCCTATTACTTTCCATTACTTTCTTTTACTTTATCGCACTGCTTAAAGGGAATATAACACCTTGGAAAAAGTACGTGGAATTATGGAAAAGAGTGTCCTGATTCGGGGGCGGATACAAGGGGGGGGGGGGCGATAGCCCCCCCCCCCCCTTGCCTATTTCGAGTTTTTATATTATTGTATATAAAAAGCGGGAATGGGGGCCTCCTCAAAATGAAGTGGGCCAAATCCGGGGAGGTTTTTAGGGGGGGGGGGGGGTAGATATTAGGGGGACCTCCGATTTGAGATTTTCTGGACCATTCCTATTCATTTTTAGCTAATGGGGCCGTGCCCATGACGGGCACTGGGCCCTTGAATGGTACCGGGGGGCCTCCTGTCTGGTACCGGGGGCTTCCTGTCTAGCACCAGGGGCCTCCTATCTAGTACAGGGGGCCTCCTGTCTAGTACCGGGGACGGAACCTCCTATCTAGTACGGGGGAGGGGGGCTCCTGTCTAGTACCGGGGGGGGGGGGCTCCTGTCTAGTACCGGGGCTTCCTGCCTAGCACCGGGGGCCTCCTATCTGGTACCGGGGACAGGGCCTCCTATCTAGTACCGGGGGCCTCCTGTCTAGTAGTACCGGGGTCTCCTGTCTAGTACCGGGGGACTTCTGTCTAGGTAGTACCGGAGGCCTCCTGTGCAGCACCGGGGCCTCCTATCTAGTACCGATGACCTCCTGTCTAGTAGTACCGGGGCCTCCTATCTAGCACAGGGGGTCTCCTGTCTAGTACCCGGGGCCTCCTGTCTAGTACCGGGGGCCTTCTGTCTAGTACCGGGGGCCTTCTATATAGTACCGGGGGTCCTCCTCCTACTGGTACTGTGAACCTCATATCTAGTACAGGGGCCTCCTGTCTAGTACCGGGGACGGGGCCTCCTACTAGTACCGGGGCCTCCTGTCTAGTACCGGGGGCCTCCTATCTAGTACGGGGGCCTCCTATCCAGTGCGGGGGCCTCCTGTCTAGTACCGTGGACCTCCTATCTAGTACAGGGGTCTCCTGTCTGGTACCTGAGGCCTCCTGTCTAGTACCGGGGCCTCGTGTCTAGTACGGGGCCTCCTGTGTAGTACCATGGGCCTCCTGTCAAAAAATCGTCTGAAACAAGTCCATTGGAAACCAGCAGCATGAGCGGCAGCCAAATTATTGCTGATGCAACATTGTCGATTGTACCATAATTGACCTTTAGTCGCGAAATAAAAACTAGCGTGTTACCCGTAATCAGATGAAGCCAATGGTGTCCGTTTTGAAGGTCTTGGGTCAACTGGTGACCTCCCAACGTAGATCACGAACCCATTTGTAATTGACCTCATCATGGACACGGAGGTCATCGGTTGACCCAAAATCTTCAAACCGGACACCATTGACTTCCTCTCATGACGGGCGACTCGCTAGTCTCTGTTTCGTGACTTCAGGTCAATTAGGGGCCAGTGAACAATGTTGCACCAGCTGTTGGTTCAGCTGCCACGAATGCTGCTTTCCAGTGGACTCGTTTTAGGCGTTTTTATTTGTTTATTCTTATTTGTCGGTTGTGAAAACACCGAGGACTTTTGGCAATGTTTTGCCATCAAATTATCGATCAAGTTTATTTACGTTATTCTTGGACAATTTTGATTTGTTATCAGCGGCGTCGCTGTAGGGGGACGGGGGGGGGGGGGGGCACTGCCCCCC